>CABFWB010007116.1:0-27341 GCA_902151455.1 Timema bartmani | reverse complement strand
GGCGGGCGCCATGGCGCCCGCGGGCACGGGGTTGGGGATCCCTGATTTAGCGTTTAAATTGAAATAAGATCTTGTAATATTATATGAGATTATTAGTTAAACATATTATTAAATTTAAATCAAGTAAGTTGTTTGATCATCGCCTACTAAAATAATTTAAAAGTTTTTATCTGCAAAGAAAGAATGAAAATAAAATTTAATTTTACTCATTGTTTAAATGGATTAATATATTTTAAATGTTCTGTTTTAAAAATACTTTCAACATCTTAGTTTATTTTTTAGTTAAATATAGTTCATTTGTTTTAAGAAACTTTTTAATAAATGATTGTTTTTTTTTAAATATGTATTTACCATCTCTTCGATTGTAGTAAGTGTCATTTCTTTTTAATGCTGATGCAAATAAAGAATCAATGTTTCTTATTTACACAAAATAACTAATTCAATGAAATAACTTTGAGAATTTAATTCCAATAAAGTATAATCTATTTTAATGGTTCCTTAGTAAAAATGTTTTTCTACAATTAAAAGTAGTTCACAATTAGTTTTGTTACAACTACGCTTATCATAAACATAGGACATTCAAAAGTATTTCTACAGTTGATTCATCTACATTATTAATGTCTGATTGTGTCTGTATTATATGTATGTATATTTTCAAGAGAATTTTAATAAATGAGGAAGAAAGCTGAAATTTTGTGGAATTGGAGAAGAGCCTCTCAATATATGGGCCAATTTTTAAGCTCAAAAGAGATTAAAAAACAACATTCATACAAAAATAAAAACGGATTAATGTAATAATTTTAATTCATCGAGATTTTATTTTCAATTCAAAGCAAGGTGAAACTAAAATATTGATTCTTATATCCAAGAATATTATTATAAATAAAAAAATTGATAAAACAATAAGTTTAGCTAATATTCTAGAGTAATTTTTTTGTAAGTAATTCAAAAATATAATTGAAAAATCACTTTGGAAGGTAAGTAAGGTAAGCCGTCAAATGGGAGAGCAATCGTTTTCTGCTAACGGACGGATAGGTGTAATCAAGGTAGCTTCTACATTTTGGATTTCCAAATACCCTCTAAGCAATACTCAATCATGCTCTTTTAAGTCTACCTTTATACTTTCTGACACATTAGCTTTAATGTGCAGATAGCTTGGTGTGAAATTCAAACTAATGTTTAATAAATGGACACTCATTATAAAGTGATTATTTATGATGATTTCTACAGAATATCAAGTCATCGTAGACTAATTGATGTGTACTGAGTTTTATTTAAAATTAACCAATGAGACTAAAGCTCCAACGTAGATTCACACACATATTTGCGTGTAGATAAACAAACTGAAGGAAGAATGTTTGAGTATACAATTGATATAAATTAGTACAATTTGCAAGTAGTTACCACTAATAATGAATAAATTCCACCTCAGTACTGCCAGTTTTGACTCAAACCCTTTGCGATAAGCTACCCAAGTTGAGACTGATAGGCCTATCTTTGTACACGTTTTAACTTTATAGCAAAGGAAATTGGGTATTATAAAATATTTACATAACTATTTAAGTGTAAAACATGTTATTTAGCTTTTGAATTAATATAATGATTTGTATTTTAATAAACCGATACATCAACTTGATAAACTAATTCAAATATATATTACGAATTGAAATAATTCCTGATACGAACCATTCCCGAGTATTTAGGGGTCCAAGTTAAACGTCTGTAGTCCTCTGTTCCTACCCCTAGCGTTGTTTAAAATTACAGCATCACGTTTTACTACCCGTTTAGGTCATACGCATACATACTAATTACGCTAATGCGTTAGGGATGAGGTAGTTTGAATTTATAGGAAGTGTACCAGCATTTGCGTGGAGTGAAAATGGAAAACTATTTTGAAAAACCACCCTCAGTACACCCGACTGGGATTTGAACCCCGATCTCCCTATAATCGTCAATTTTTCTAGTCTAACACGAGAGTGACGCCTTAGACCTTGTGGCCATCGAAGCAGATACCAGTAATATTGTTGTGTAAGATTTACTCCTCATTTAAGTAGTTAACAATGATGGTGTCTTGTGGTACCACAATGGTTAACCACGGCGTCTACTAAAATATCGGGACATTAATTATAGTTATTATTTGTATGTTCTACTACTTGGATTAGATTCAAAATGTGTGTGAATATGTATATTTTAATTGTTAAATATTTTTAAGAATATTTATTAATAAGACAGTCTTTAGAATAAGTTAATAAAATACACAACCACCATACAATACTGTTGAGTTCTTAATCAGCCACACGAAATACATCAGCATTTCTTTAATAATAAAGAAATACAAGAACAGTTGGAAAATAGCTTAAGGTAAATTAATTTTTTTATAATATATATGTAATAGGTTACAAAGAAATATGTGTAGGATTTTTTAGCCTCAAGAGTATTCCTAAATTTGCAATATATTTAAAAATAAATGACAAAATGTCAAAAATTTATCAGTTGACATAATATAAGATATAAACATTATATCAATGTGCATAATTTTTAATTATTTAAATACCCTAAGCATGGCAGATTGAATTTGTCGTAGACTATTGTATTTTTATTCTCTTGCTGTAAATTTCATAAAATAAATAATATTATTTTAATATATCTGAATACTCTTGGTGTTTAATTAAAGATAGTTTATTTTTGTCACTTCATCTGAACAACCGTTACGGTAATTGGTTGAGTGTGTATGTACACATTTATGAACAGCCTATTTGCTTGTCATCACATTAGTTTTATAATTGTAAAATGCAATAACAAGACACAAATAAAGAATTAAGTTGGAATTAATTTCCATTTATGTTGACATTTTAAAATAATACAAATATTTTTATAATTTGTTACATTATCTAGCTAGTCTCTATATATTTTTATATCATGCCTTTATTACTAAATATAATATATATAGCGAGCAAGGAAAACAAAGTCAACCTTGTGTAAAAATTTAAGTCACGTTAGAATTTTTACAATATTATCTTTTTTGTTTTGTTTGATTATTTGAGCAAATAAATGGTGAGTGAATTGAGAATTTAGATCACTACTTAAATATTCAGTGAACAAATCTTTCCAAGATTGAATATGTGGTAACTTAATAACAATAATAATAATAATATATTATTTATGTAATTGGCCCTAAGACTAATCATACAGAAATAGTCAAGTATTTTCAAGATTATCTGGTATCCACCAAAGAATAACCTGGCAATTTTTGTAGTAGGTAAGAGGTTGGTATAATTTAAATATATTGTAGCCCCTGTTTAGTGAAAAGAGAGTGAGAAACTATTTTGGGAATATCAACTTCATTACACCCAATCAGAATTTGAACTTAGACCTCCCCATCAATGTTAGATCTGACTTGAGAAGCTTGATAATCAGTACACGTACCTATCAATGGATGTATAATCAATAACACGTTATAGTTTAATTTTTGAATGAAATTCATTTATAAAGAAAATCTTGACTTCCTTTTAAAAAATATATTAAATATGTATTAAATAATTAAAATGAAGATCTGAATTTATGTATCTATTTGTGTATCAAATTAGATTTAAACCAAAGATCAGCGAATTATACACGTATGCACTGATTGATGGATAAAGTTTGAAAAATTTGCTATAAATAATTTACTTTTATTTCAAATCGGATATTAGAAAATTAATTATTCTCACTAATACTTATATTAGTGGTGTAGAGTCAAAAAATTTTGCAAATCCTTCCACAATAATTTCCCAAAACAAAGGCATTAATAATAGTACCTTTTATATTTCAGATCAGATTCAAAAATTTCGCCTTACATTTTTCTGCCACTCTTGGATTACTAATGCAAATATTCACTGTATTTTGTAATGATTGGCAGTTGCATTTTAATCTATTAAAACCATACGAGTTGGTGAAGTAAATTTTACAAATCATAAATGTAATGTATTTATTGAAATTATACAAAAGATTAAAATATTATCAAACATTTCAAGATGCTGGAATTTTAAATGTTTATGGTGAAGGTACTTTGGTTCAATACTACCATTCCTATTTAAGAAAAAATAACCTCAGTTTATTTTTCTCATACTATTCAGAGATATATCTGTAATCGTGAAGAAAAGTAAGTTGAAAATATCTATTTAGCATATGATATCGTATTCAAATATGATACAGCATACAAATATCTCACATATATATTGCAAAGAACAAAATGAATCTCTAATGACTGGAACGACTGTATGTGTATGTTTGTGTAGAAATGCTATGTGCTGGTCAGTTCAGAAAAAGAAATGTATTGGAATTCGAGAAAGGAAGATAAATTATGTTATGTATATTTTTACAGTTTCATTTTGACTTTTTGACGAGTTTGCTTTTCATACCACTTTGCACACAGTAAAACAAAATGAAAATTAGTGAAATGGTTGAAAGAAAAAGGTAATTTTTTTGTTATGTGAATAAATGAAAAAAAGAAAGAAAGTCATGAGTTACAGGGAAGGAGATTAATCTGAAGGGAATATCACATTATTATTGGCATTTCTTTCTCTATCACTTTCGCTCTCGGAGAACGAGAGGGAGTGAAAATTAAATTTTAAATTTAATCGTGTGGTTTCGGATGTCGAGAAAGGGAGTGAGCAAGTGTAATAATACAAAAAAAAAAGTCGGTGTCTATTGAATAAGTAATTCTTCGATTCCGTTTTAAATTGTTGGCATGGTATAGGCTTGTAAAAGAAGATGAAAAAATCATATTTGATTAAAAATGGGTGGGTTGTGTTTCTAAAAGAAAGCTTGGTATACACAATCCGTGTGCTAATAAATGAAATACTTAAAATCATTTTTTCCAAACTGTCCTGAACGGAAATTAATTTATATTGAGTGTCTACTTAAGTCTCAAGAAAGACAATACAATGCGTTTAGAATCCGTCTAGTAATGTGTTCCTTATATGAGAAATGAAGGAAATAACTAAATGGTTAGAGAAAATATATAAACAAAAGAAAAATTAAATAAATAATCATACATTCTAGAAATATTCTAATCTACAAGAGTATTAGAATTGAAATGGTGTAAAAACATAATTATACTCAGATGAATAATAAACCCTACTTAAACCTTAGTATATATATTTTCATAGCTTAGGCATATTTAACAAAATTAATATACATATATCAGGTATATTTAACTTGATTAGTAATCAAAATTAGTTAATCCAATAGTCTTAAAAATAGTTCACATAAAATTGTAGATTCCAAACAAAATACAAAAATTTCACCTTAAGTGCTTAACTATAGATTTACCTCTCCAAAAAAGTAAACACTTCTTTTATGAATGAAAACAAAAATAATTTTTACTAATATAGAAAGAAAAATGATAGTTTGAAGTGAATAGCTCACATCAAACTATCGTTTTTTATATATATTAGTAAGTATTATGTTCTACTAACTTTATTTTAACGAGTACTGCGTAAGGATAGCCGTATATTTACATTAATGAGGTATGAATGAAGAATATATAGTTTAAAAGATATGTACCCAAATTTACTCGAAGCATTGGTGACTCTGGGGTATGCGAGGCTGTAGGTGGGTATTTGTGGGGACCCCCATTACCTAACCTAACCTAAAAATCGCGCTCACTAATTTAAATTTGGAGTATATATTTGGCTATAAGAACTAAGAGGTGAAAAATAAAGAAGCCATGTAGTCTCAGAACTTGCAACATATCGTTAATAAGCGATTTGGGAAAATAATATAATATTTAAAGATTTTTACAATTGATTTTTGGAAAAAAAAATTAAGATTAATTTGATTTACACAAAATTCTGTCTAACTTTAGTACAACTTAATAAAATACTGTGCAAAAGAATGCTGAAATGAGAATACATATTAAATTTACATATATATATATGGGATAAATTCAGTGAGCAAACTAAATAAGGTCACGAAATGTATGCGAGTCGAGACGAATCGAAGATCAATGCGCCACTAGTGACGAAGTGAAGTGGAGCTAGAAGCAAGATTTTAACTCAAGGGTCACTCACTGTAATGTCGTATTTGTTGAATTTATACCCCAGGTCTTTTGAGTTTTTACTATTTCTTATTTATTTGAGGTGTTTAACGTGCACTTTCTGAACCAACCGATTATAAAATAACAAGAGTTATGGATTAACCTAAATCTAAAACAGCCACAACATCCAACCCCCAACAGTTAATTAATCACTGGGAAAGGTTTAACCCATATTTCTCTAGTTATAATTTTTTTGGCCATGGCTAGAATCGAAACCGGTACCCCTAGATCAATAAACAGACACGTAAACGACTTAGCTAAGGGGTCGAGGGACGTTTATGAAGGTGTAGACATTATGTTAACAGCAATGATTTACAATGTATAAAGAAAATATTATTTTCTCCTAAATAAATGGATTCTACGATAATTTAAAAAAATATTGCTGCCAATTCACTGGCACTTTGGTTCCTCTAAGAAAAATTTAATAGTTCATATAAATATAACTTAAAATTTGAATAATTATATGTTTTATATTAAACACATACACACACACATACATACGTACCAGACGAGAAAACACCATATTCTAATATAGGGACCATAAAACTTATATGCCAAAAAATCGATGTTTTTCCTTTGCACTACTACAAAGGTTCCTCTATGAGGCACAAAAAGACAAGAATCAAAAATGTAAACTAGATATACCTATTATCTTCTGTAAAATGTTCTTAATAACTATCTAGCAGAAAATAAATATTCGTCGATTTCCTCTTGCGTCGTAAATTTCACTACTAAATCACAAAATCAAGTCGCGTGGTCCCCTAGCTCACCTTATAGTAGGGCTGTCATTTATGTGAAGGGGATTCTAAAGCCATTGCAAACATTAAAACTAGTTTCACTAGCATTGCAGGTTTAATATAAGGTTTATATTATTGTTAGAAGTTAAAATAAATGAGTAAACCTATTTTTTAACACTTGCGTCGGTTCATATAGTTATGCTTTTTTATTACAATACTATCTTAATCAGTAGAATTATTTATTCTTACCTTAAATACTAATCAGATTATTGAATTTATATAAAAAGCAGAACTTAGTGATTGTTTTAAAAATGGGAGATCCACAACAAAGAAACGGAAATCAATCCACAATTAACTGACCAAAGCTCGGATTTTGACGAGCAGTACTATCTATTTTGAGCTTGATATCTTACAGATTGTGACCACCTTTAGAGGTATTAATATTCGATGTGGTAAAGTATACCACTATACAAGTATAGTCTATATTTTATATATATTAAATGGTACGGTGCAGTGCACATAATTTCTCTATCTTTAATCTTAAAATAGTGAAATTGACCAAAAAACTATTAAGATTTGTGAAACGAGATAATATACATTGTTGCAGAAAAACTCCACCAAATATCATCAATAAAATATTATACACTGTTACGGAAACATTGAGAAAATAGGATCATATCTGTCCACCAAGGAGCATAATAATCAATTTCATTTTTAGAAATGGATGCAAAAACATTTACTGCATATTTTCTTATAGCTCATATCTTATTGGTTTGATTAAAATATATTTCAACTAAAAGAGTTTTATATTAATTAGCACTTCATCTTTCAAATTATAAGTTATTTAGTATCATAAATTGTCGGGGAGATAAAATCTAAATTTTAAATTTTAGCCAATGTAAATTAACTTCAAAGTAATTTTCATGGATAAATGAAAATTGTCATTTTGTTTGAAAGTTTAAATACTGCATTGATAAAAACATTTACTCCAAGTCATTGAAGCAAATTAAAAAAAATCGCTTATCTCTCATTTCCTAATTCAGTAAGTTACTCTTATAATCTTAGGCTTAGTTATCTTATTTCATAAATTCCTCAGGGAACTTTATGAAAACCTTAAATACCAAATTTTATTACGATTGGTAAAATGTTTTAGGTACCTGGCCTAAATACGGTCATAAAAATAGACGTAGTGGTGGTTTTGCGAAAAATATTTCTTTTTCAGTTTCAGGAGGTTGTACAACTTTGAAATTTTTCTCAATCTTTAGTTAGATTNTTTTGACGATGGAAATAATTTTCTTGCTGGGGGTCGAGATAATGTAAAAAGAGCATAATATATCACCAAATAGAAACATCAAAACATTGACCGCCAAAATAAATAACAACTAATTTCATTTTCAAAACCCTGAGTTTAAAAAAATATTTTGTTTATAGCTCAGAGAAAATGAAAAAAAATATTCAAACAGAGGAGTTATATTTAATAGTACTACATCTTTACAATGATAAGTAATTATTTCGTATCTCTAATAGTTGTGTTGATATGATCAAAATTGGAAATTATTTAAAGTACCCTAAGGATAATTTTAACAGTGTCTAGAGACGAAGTCTAGTCGAAATAGTTTTGAGTAGATTTTAAGAAAATTAATTCATTTTCTGTTTGCTATTAAGTTAACTAACCTTAATTTTGAGAGTTGTTTATCTAATTTCAAAACATCCTCGGGGAACCTTATGAAAATCCTACATATCAAGTTTTACCCCGATCGATAAAATGGTTTCGGCTCTAGTCCAAGATACAGACAGAAATACCGCAACGTGAAAATCAGATTTTTTTGTTTCATGGGGACATGAAACGTCAACATTTATTAAGATCTTGATTTCAATTATTTTTTTAGCAGTCACAATAGGCCTACTTCTCTCCCTGAGAGGTAAATAAAAAGTAAACATAATTTGGATCTTTAAGTTTCTCTTTCACGCAAAATTTACTTTAATGATTGTGCTGAAATTTCGCATGGATATAAAGTGGACGTCCGGTTAGCACATAGACTTTCTTTTAAAATCCAATTAAATTAATGTTCTTCAAATATTATTTCTTAAACCACGTTATCAATCGTTTTATTCTACTACTGAATTAAGAATTCATTTTTTCAATATAACTATATCACCAAATCAACTGCATCGAAAGAGTTATCATGGAATACGTTTTAATCTTAAGGGCAACAAAGAAACTATTTTTGTCCGGGTTGATTTAATTTATTGAATGTATTCATTTAGTAAGCTATTTGTGGTTTACCCCCAAACATTTAAATTCCAATAGGTTTCAATACACATACATTTCAATATATATTACAATTTTTGTTTATTTATGAATCATCAACTTCGGTGTTAGTGAACCTTAAAACTAAAACGTCCAAGGAAAAATATCATTCTAACATTTTAACGCTCAGAAAACAAACCTATATTGTTGTTTAGACATAAAGACTCGAAAAAAACTGTTTCTTTACCAGCGTTATTGTTTTGATGGCACATGTAACAACTAAAACTATTTAATAGGAAGGGTATGAAAGGCTGAATGCAAACAACCATTGCACCCCACCCCATGGTCTTAAGCTTCATACCGTGGTTTCAGAAATAAAGACATACAGGTTGGTTACTTCGCTGTATGTTATACCTTTTGCCGACAAGTAGCATACGCTAGTCAGAAATGCTTCCAGAACTCTGGTTTAACTACTGAATTTGTCACTTTTGATGTATAGAATGAAATATCACTCAATGAAGTGCTATGATTCATCAATGACAACTCATTCGAAATTAAAGAGCTTATTAATATGGACTATGAAGTTTTTTAACCACTCCTTTTTTCTACCCGTCAGCTATATAAGCTTACATACTAATTAGACTAATGTATTAAGGACGAGGAGGACTAGACTATAGAGGAAGTATACCTGTATTTGCAAGGAGGATGACTAGATGTTTGTTTTTAAAAACTCCAGTACACCCAAACCAGATTCAAACCTCAATCTCCCCGTCAAAAGCAGTCAAAAATTTCTTAAACTAAAGGTACGTATGGTAAAAAACTAAAATATTTACATACATGTAGAGAGAAAACCTTAAATAACTATGAGAATCTGAACATTTACAATTAAAAAACACGGGATAGTGGATGGAAGAGAGGGAATGGGTGATAAAAATTTACAAAACCTAAGAGAACAATAATTTTTTATGTAGAAGAAATTTTAAAATTTTCAGGAAGGTGCATGGAATACCCTATATAGCTAGAAAGGTATGATTTTTTAAAAAAATATTATATTAAATATTTGAAAATAGAGAGGAGAGAGCTATAATCTCAAAAACTGATACAAAAATATTTCTAGGTGTAGTAGAAAATTATAATATTAGTAATCTCATATAAAGACCACCAATAATCATAAAACAATGAAAACTATACATTTAAAAATTGAATACAAAAATAAGCGGTTTCCAAATTTCTCATACTATTAGGAAAAACAGCTTTTTGTTGTAGTAGAAAGTTTAAATTGAGGTTGAGCATCTTAATTCCAAATAGTTATGATATTTGTCTGTCCACGTGAATCACTCGAACACCTCCTAAACACAAAAAATTTTGCATACCGATAGATCTTACATAGGGTTCAATAGAAAAGTTGAAATTCTAAAGGGACCGATACAAAATAGTAGATCAAATTAGGCCAAAAGCGTTGAAAATGAATAATTCCTTTACAAAACTGTAAATTGTTTCTATGTAACATTCATTTGTTTTAACTCTTTTATTAACAATATTTGGGATTACTAACTCACTTTAAATTTGTAATGCAAGAAGACAAACTGTTGAGGGGTCCCCTACCTGTGACGTGAGCACCGTTGCAGGCGTCCACAATTCCCACGTCTCTTTTGAAGTAGTTTGTTATTTTAATAGAGTTTTTCTTTTCATGTAGAAAGAGGGAATAGGGGCATATACATGCCTCTAAATTAAAGGTGTTATAATTTGGTTTAAACTTTCATTTAAATTTTGATTTTTGTTTTTGGTTTGCTTGAATATCATGAAAATGGGAAGCTAGCTATTTTAAACGACGTTTCACGAAAAATAGCCTGTATCTGAGATAATATATATGGTTAGAAACATATTATACATCATTTCGCAAACCAATTAAGTCAACTTTTAACAGGGTCAAAAAAGAACACTTCTAAGATATGTTAGGATTGTTTTAAAGATTTTTGAATCTTCAAATTCTCATTAACATAATAAATACATACAGAATTGAAGTATTTAAACTTTCAAATGGGTAATGCCATTAGAAATAATTTTATTATTACCTCACTAGATAAAAATATATCAGACTTACACCAGTGTTCAGGATTGAAAAATACTGGATTTACAGCTATCGGGAGATCTCGGTTTGATTCTCAGCCATGTGTATTGATTTTATGTTGTTTATTCTCATGTTATCTACAATCATTATGAAGTTTAAATGAAGAACCTATAATACAGTACCTAAACTTAACATTACTAAACACGTTCACATAGATTTATAGTCAGATCCATACAAGAAAAATCATATCAAATAATTTGAAAAGTGAATATATGGTTGTATATGAGCTAGGAAGGGTGTTTCTAGTTTCACAAATGTTTCAACTTATTAACAAAACTGTTACAATCTAAGTACAACCAAGCAGAAAATTATCTTATTTTACATATTCACATATATTTTTAAAATTAAACTTTGTTCAAAACGTAATGTTTCTTATGGTAAAGATCATTGTTGATATATTTCAACTTATTTTGACGTAAGTAAAATTTTTAAATAACTAAACCCTTTAGAAATTTTACAAAACATCGGAACATGCGCAATACGTTTCAACGCACCAATAGATGGCCTTCCTAAGAGTTCTTACCTCATAACCCACTGTTTATTTGGGCAGGATTATTATCTCTCTGATACTCCTTATGTTTCAGTGGATTCCTAAAATATGACATTATGGGTTGCTTGTGTGTTCAACCTACTTCTAATTTAACATTAAATTATTTCTTAGCCTAATATGTTTTTATAAGTGACAATCCTAAGCTAAGGGTTTGATTAATCATGGGAAAATACACACTTATACTGCTAGAGTAACTGTTAACTAAATTAAGAATGTGCATATGTTGTTATTATTTCACTAATAGCTGGATATTATGAGTCTAAATGACTCTCAGAGCTTTAGTTGTGAATATATCAACTAGGTCCATGTGGAACATTACAGGTTAACCACCATTTATTTGAACGAACTATATTTATATAGTCAGTTTATTTGATTACTACACGTCTATTAGTGATAGCATATACAACTAGACTATCCCGAAATAGATCTAATTGTAATGTAAGATACCATTTTGTAAAGGTAATATGACAATATAAGTCCCTTAACGAAGTTGACTTACATATTTTGTGTGCTTAAATAATATGTCCACTGAAGAGTAGACTACTCACTTATTCATCCTATGCACTGATATCCCAGTGATATTCATGAAAACAGAGATTGGTGGAGAGTTAGAAAGCCCAAAATGGGAGAGAAGGGGAGAGCGTTAAAAAGTCTTTTCTGCGTCGATTGAAGCAGGTTCCCTTAGGGCGTCTACTTCACGACCAAGTGGACGGACGACCAGCGATGGTCGTACGTTTGTGTGAGTGAGCGTCCTACAAACAGATGACGGTCAAATTTCCTGTCCTTTGCAACAAGGCACAAGGCCACCCTCCAATGTGACAACCCAAATTCGCCGTCAACCAAGCCACAACTACCACCCTCTATATGTACCCCCCTTACACTGTTTCTGAAATATATTTTTTTTTACTAAATAAAACGGATATAACAACCGTATTGCCTCATGTTGCGTGAAAAGCTTTTGTATAAAAATGTCTCCTTCAGTAAGAAATTATAAAATCCTTGTTTAGTTTCCTTAACGTGGATTTTAGAGTATATATATTGTATTATTTTCTATAGTGTTGAAAAGGGTGAGACTGTGGAAGATGACACCTCTGCTTGCGGTAAAAAAAAATCTCAAGGGTGAGCCCATAAGGAATAAGTGTTTAATAGTAAAACGTATACGGTTTACAGCAGCCGCCTCGGTAAGCGATAAATAGCCACACAGGCGTTAATCGCGAATGCATTATCCAAACATACAATGCATTATTTTAAAATTTGCCTTATTCCAAAGTGAAAGGGGAAAGATTCTAACAAAGCTCATTTACTTTAAAAAATATATAATTTGAGATTTATTAATATAAATAAATGGTACGGATCCCCACACGGACTTTCTCGCTCTATTGTTTAAAAATTGAGATATTTACTAAAAACTCTTAATATATGTGAAAGAAAATAATACACACTAGCAAACCCAAGCAAAAATGGCACTATACTTACGTAAAACACATTTTGACTCTCGGTTTTAAATTTTATAATTTTATTTTTAAAGAATTAAAGTTCTCATTGGTATATTTATACCAATAAAAATTGTTCCACTAGGTTCAACACTTTGTATTAAAATTTCAACTTTCGGTTTTAATTTCTGAAATTTTATTAGGGGTGGCACAACTTACGATTGTTATTAATTCCCCATTCATAAATTTTGACCAATTAAATAGGTAAATATTGACAATTGAGTCTAAAATGATAGAGATAGATCATTACTGCACAAACATTTCCCCTAAGAGGTTAAAGGAAAAAGAACATATTTTTGAAAGACCTACTTATTTACTTACTCTATGGGATTAGAGAATTATTTCGTTAAAATTTAAGTAGTATCTGTCTACAAATAAATCTCACAAAATTGTACTAATATATTCGGCAATATACAATAAACTATTGGTTATATAAGAATATGTTTTAAAGATTTTTTTTATTTTTAATTGTACTACAATTTTGCAATGATAAGTTATTTGCTATCTCAAATAATATTGGAGATTTATAAATTTCCACTTTTGTAAAGTACCCTAAAATATATTTTCATGGAAAAAAGATAAAATCCATTTGGCTTATAATCTTAATGCCTAGATACGAATTTTAATTAAAATCGTCTTAGCTGATTTTGAAAAAATTGAATTTTTCTCTTTTCGCCCTATAGTAAACTACTTTTAATTTAAGGGTTAGAAATACACAGACAGATGGCATAGCAAAAAACCCTTTTTAGGGTTCGAGGGGTCATGAAAGGTCGACATCCATCAACATATCGGGCTAGCTTTTTTTTTTGTAGTTGCAATACTTTACCTTTATAGTGTTCGAAAAGATAATATATATATATATATATATTTGCGCATAGCTTGAAAATTATTGGTTTAATAAAAATATGTTTCAAATGAAAGATTTGTATTATAAATAGACATACATATTTGCAATGAAAAGTAATTTAACGTCTCAAATAGTTACGGAGATATAATAAAATCAGACCGGAGCCCTTGAAGTTATTTTGACGAAAAATTGAGAGTAGAAATTTTGTTTGTAATATCAATCAATGCTCATAAGTGAAATTTAACCAAAATTGTTAGAGCCGATTTTGATAAAATCGATTTTTCTCTTTTCACCTTTGAGGGAACTACCCTTAATTTTAGGGTTAGATATAAAATTCCAAAAAGCCCTCGGACAACTCTGCGAAAACCTTATATACCAAGATTTATCCCAATCAGTAAAATAGTTTAGGTCCAAGCCCAAGGTACAGACAGACAGACAGGCGGCATTGCGAAAAACATTTTTTCGGATTCGAGGGGTCATGATTCGTCGACATACATTAAAATCTCTAGTTCCAATTTTTTAATGATCACAATACTTTCTCTACCTATAAGGTAGCGAGAAAGTTAAAAGAATGTGTGAATATGTGATATGAGCTCATTTTTAAAGTCATTTAAGCTTATTTGCATGGCTATGGGACTCGGCTCTATGATAAAGAGCTCTAGGAATAGCCTTCCTAAATTAAATATAGTTATTTATTGATAAGCTCACGAAATAGGATTTTAAGATATTTGAGAATTAAAATCAAGCTTTACACTTTACCTTAAGATAAGAAGTTTAATAGAATTCGTTCCCATCTTCTTATTGACACGACAAAAGGTTGGTTGTTTATGTAGTGCGAAAGGTAGTGTAAGTTTAGATAGAATAGAGAAGTAGTTCCAGTAAACGACACAAACCATTGTATTTAAAGCCGTGTGGCCATACAATAATTGATACTTTCTCGCTGACCAAAGTGGCTGCCTTAAGGGATAGACGTGGTAATGAGGATGAGGATGAGGATAGAGAAGATGGGCTCAAAAAATAAGCATTCACTTGATACGTTGTCAAGGGATGACATGTCATAAGCCGGCAAAACGCTCTCTCTCTCTTTTCCGTAGCCCTACGGCCGAGTTCCTCAGATGTTTCGTGGCAGTATCTTTTTTAACTGGTCGGTTGGCTTTGTACAGACTGATAACGATTGGACTTACTTGCTTGTAAGTTTAGAAATGTCAGAATTTTACTAGGAAAATAAGTTACAATCCCTTTTCTAAGTGATCATCTTGGATGTCTCCCATGTCTAATGCAACATTTTGTTTTAGCTCTAATCAATGTGGGGCTACAACTGGTTGGGCTATGTCCAGTATGTTTACTTTCACTTAACAAGGGACGTCTGAGACAAACAAATAAGTTGGGTCATTTTTAGTAAAGCTTATTTATAATGAGCCTGAATACCTGAATATATATATATAGAATTATGTGGCTCAACTCTAACTTGACTCACATCGTTGATCACGCGGAGTAAGGCGTCAATCTTATTTAATATTGTTGGCTGGTTACTAGGAGTATAGAGCTCAAATCCTGGACAGTTATATCAAAAACATTTTTTCCTATGAGTTCTACCACTTTTATCCCAAGCAAAATTGAACACATTTCCTTTCAATTTTAGCTACATTTACATACACCATTATTGCAAATATGCGAATAGCCTGGCCGGGTAGTAAGACATGGTGCACAAGAAATACACTATAACTATGATTAAAATTTTGAAATTTATAAATTTTCGAACTAGTATATTTTTAGCACAGCGTTTTACTAGCTGTTCTTGCTATACGTATGTGTATTAATTACTCTAATGAGTTAGTGATAAGGAAGGGTGAGCTTAGAGGAAGTGTACCCACGTTTATGTGAAATGAGAGAGGATGACCACTTAAGAAAAACCGCCTCCAGTAAATTTGACTGGGATTCAAACCCCGATCCCCCTGTCATCAGCAGGCTAGTATGGCATTAGAGTGAAGCCTTAGACTATGAGGCCACCGAATCAGGTTAGTTAGTAAAATATTTCACAGCACCAAAGTCACTTCTAGGGACCACGTTAATAGTAGCACCACGTTGATTATTTTATTTAATATAGTCTCTTACCTGGACTGATGTCTTTGAAGGCTATTTTAAGTGTAAGTTACCGTGGATTTACCCAGAAACGAACACATTACCTACATTCTAAGATGCCCAGATAGGTGTTAGTCTCCTTTCCTCGTATCATAACTTATTTTTGCTAAGAAAACGTCTTTAAACACACGATAAAATCACAGCAATATTCATCTAGGCATAATAATTCAAATCATTTGAGAAGGTAGCTTGCAGGAAACCCATTTGCACTAGAAGACAACACCAAGGTATAACCATTCGGAAAAACTATCTCTAGTGCACCCAAACGATATAGGAGCTTCGATCTATTTAACACAGGATATTCAGTCTATGTTGATTTACCATTGATGTAGGTGATATGAAATCCATGTTTAAAATCCTCCTCACTGAATTTGATCTGTATATCAATCAAACTTGACTTACTTCCAAGGCCAGGACTAATTATAGAAAATGAACAGGCTGATACTGAGATAAAACTGATAAGGCATGGACGGTTATTAGTTTATTACTATTTAAAAGAGGGAAAAAACTATTATTAAGTGTATATTAATACGTCACTAATACTCATGGAAAGTAAAAACTGGAGCTGAAGCCCTTATCTGAGTAAGATGAAACTTTCTCGCTAAGGAGGCTTTGGCAATGGCTTTGTAGAGCGCAACTGTTAAAATAATTAATACTTTTGTATAATAATTTAATCTTTCACGGATATATATGTATATTTTATTATATCATTCCTGGTTATCATACAGTTTATAGTATTAGCCGAAAATTATATTAACCTTATAGTAGAGACTAGCATTATATATATTTATATATTAATCTTGTATTATTTTATAAACGCATCTTACCAACCGTTTGGACTACACGCCTATGTAATAATTAAACTAATGGTTTAGTGACTAGAAAGATTTAATCGAAAGAAAGTGCGCCCACATTTGCGTGGTAGTGAGTGTAAAACCATTTAGAAACACCACCCTCAATGCACCTAACTGGATTAAAACTCCAATCTCCCCGTCTTCGGCTGTCGGGTCCAACACGATAGTTGCGCTTTAGATCATACGGCTACCGAACGGGTGAAAAACTTAAATTTGAAAAGTTGACCAAAGGAGCACCCCAGAATACATAAGTATGTAAAGTTTTTAATATAAAGATATAGAGGTCTGGGAAAGGCGAGACAGTTAAGGGGGCCTCAAAATTCCAAAGCTAGGCAGAAAGGATGATAAAATTTCGCGATATGGTAGAAAGTTTTAATTTTTTATAGAAAAACAAATTAAAAATATATGTTTAGTATGAATATATCTACTGAGCCAGTTGTGCTATATTCTTTGTGTAGTTAATTATGTTATTTAGCACTTAGTACTAGCACCACATTGACCCTTCTCCCCTAGTGGCTCTATGCTCGCTACTCTCGCACTTTTTCTTAGTATAACGGGAAAAACTGATCAAGCGTCCTTTAGTTCTTGGGACACACAGCCATGAAACTCTCTCGTGTGAAATATTAATTAGTGCTCAAGAATAAAGATTTGGGCGCCCCAGCTATCATCTCATCACTTCAGGTATTCTCAGTCGCCATTCGCAAAGGTAGGCTCATAGTTAATTTATTGTTTCTATCTATGTTTGATAATTTAACGAATGTGGAAAAAATCTCGCCTGTTAACACCGCACAATATTTTAACACAAAGATCAAAGCTTATCTTCAACTGGATATGTAAGCGTTGCGTTTAAATATCTAAAAATTGGAAGAATAAACTATCACCTATATGAGCGTGACCAAATAATTAAAATGAACAACTTGTGGTGACATATCTCGGTGAACCATGAGTTCCCTTTTGGGGAAACCATGATGTTCATTTACTTAATCAGTTTCTGTAATAGAGTATATTATTTATTTTACGTTCTTTGGTAACCATTACGTTCTATTTTCTTATATGTTTCTGTAGCAATGTTTATTACTTCATTTAACTTATTATTATGTTTGTGTTTAGGAAATATTGCTTTGTTGAGGAATTGCGTTCAATAGTGCACTCAATTTGTAATATAGATAAGATTGTGTTTGTTAGATTTATTTATTGTTAACTTATATATCTACATACTCATTTCAGGATCATACAAGTACTATATAAAGTTAGTGGCCACAAGTTATCTTTAACATCCTATATTTATAGGGTTTTGATACATCTTAACTGTATGAAGAATGAGTAAAACCGCTGGTTGTATACTGTAGCTTAGACAGGATTCCTTAACCTGATTCACTGGGTCAAAATTAAATTGCCATATCCATATATATGCCATATATAAGAAACATTTAAATTATATTTAATCTCGATGTTTTAAATAGAGCTTATATATCATTATGATTTCTACGTAACACGCTTTGGTGGCCTCATTTTACATGGAACTTCTCTCGCAGTATACTAAACCACCGATGGCGAGGAGATCGAGGCTCGAATCTCGATGAGGTTTAACTAGGGTAGATTTTCCGAAATGGATTTTCACTATCCCTTCACGCAAATGTGAGTACACTACCTATAAATATAACCTTCTTCATCCCAAAAACCATCATCGTAACTAGTCCATAAGAGTGTAAAACTAACGGGTAATAAGACGAGATGCTAAAAAAAAAAATCTATGAATTTAGAATTCCTTGCAAATGAGACTTATATGGAAATATATTATACTAGGGGGTCGTTGCAGCGATGACTGCAGATTAAATCACTAAAATGTATACAAAACATTTTATTGGGAAAGGATCTCTATAATAAGCACTCACTCACTTTTTAGTTAAAAGTTTACTCGTCAATAGCTATCAACTTTAACTAGATATTTAGTTTTCAATGTGTAAATTGAATAAAAATGTATATTTTCAACCCTTCACACCCCGATGAGAACTTTAAAATGACACCTCTCCCAAATCTCTATCCATTCGTTGCACCAAATCACTCAAGTAACTATTGAGCTGATATTAGTTTTAAACAAAGATAAATATTTCATTTACCAGTATACAGCTATACACAAATCATGGTTTCCATGGTGATATAAATAAATAATGATTTTACAGATGAACCACTGCCTACACAGAAGGAAAATATGCAAAATTCGCTAGGAAAATTGGGTTTTAGTTTTAGGCGACTAGTTTTAACGGTATCCTGATTCTCTAATATTTAATGTTAGTAATTGTTTGTCAAAATCTGTTCAGTCATTTCCTTGTAATTTCTATTAATGGAAACAGGCTTATCAAATAATAAATAATAAGATATAATATGTTAGAGAGAATGATGAAATGTGCTAGTGAAAATGAGAGTGTAAGTGTTTGAGTGTGTGATTGTGTAAGCGTGTGGGTGAGTGTTAAAATGGGAGTGTGAATATGTGAAAATGAGTGTAAGAGACTGAGAATGAGCAATTGAGAGAGATCGAGTGAGTGTGAGCGAGTGATCGTGAGAGTATGTGTATGTGTTAGAGAGAGAAATACTGGGAGAAGAGAAAAAGAGTGTGTGTAGGAGGAGAGAGATTGTGTGAGAGAGAAAGCGTGTGTGAGAGAAAGTGAGAGTGTGTGTGTGAGAGAAAGCGTGTGTGATAGAAAGTGAGAGTGAATGTGTGTGTGTGTGGGAAAGAGAGAAAGAGAATATGCAAGGGAAAATGCGTAATAAGGTGTGGGATAGAGTGTGTGTGAGAGAGAGACAAATACAGAGGGAGAGTCTATCGTTTTGGGAGAGCTATTGTATGAAAAGAGAGAAAATGTGAGGGCGTGTTAGAGAGAGTTTGAGAGATAGAGTTAAAGAGGGAAAGGTTAGTTTAGAGAGAGATAATTAGATTGAGAAAGAGTTAGAAAGGGAGTTAAAGAGAGAAATTAAGAGAGTGAGTTTGAGAGAGAAAGTTGGTTTGAGAGAGAGAGAGAGATAGAGAGAGTGAAAGTGACAGAGTGAGATATAGATTGAGATAGAGAAAGAATTTGGGATAGAGGGAGTTTGATAGAGAGAGAGCGTTTGTGAGAGAGAGCGTTTGTGAAAGAGAGCGTTTGTGAGAGAGAGCATTTATTAGAGAGAGCTTAAGAGAGAGCATAAGAAAGAGAGTATAATAAAGATAAGGTGAGAGAAATTTGTAATAAAGAGTGTATGTGATGATAGAGAGTGTTTGAGAGAGGGATAAAGTGTAAGAGAGAGAATGAGGAATATTATACTAAGGATTCAGAGTTTTATAAGGTGTGTGTGTGTTTATATGTGTGTGAGGGGAGAGAAGAGAGAGTGTGATAGAGCATGAAAGAGTCTGATAGAGAGAGAGACTGCAAAAATATAGATGTGGTACTCAGTCATTACGGTACTTTGAAATAGAATTCCCTCAAAATTAAGTATCAACATGGAAATATAACTAAAATTACTGTATTTGTAAGAATGTGAAAAGATAGATGGGGTACACAAACATTATTTTTAAATATCATATCCTCAAAATTAAGCGGTAAAATGAAAACGTAGCTTAACCTATGATTTGAATTGTGTTACTATTTGCTAAAATGAACATCAAAATCCATTATTTGAATAAAATGATCATCAAAACCCATTATTTGAAAAAAATTAACACCAACACTTGTACTTATATAGTTTAAGTGGTTATTTTTTTAAACACTATTCAAGATCATTTAGTCGTTTTTTAGCTTTAGCATAACTAAAGATATTTAAATAATATTTTATCATGCGTGAAACCAAACGTAGACAATATTTTCACGAACTTAACAACTTAACCTTTTATTTTTCGAATTATGCTCAATATTATTGATTTAAATGTGAATTAACTATAACAACACTACAATAAAAAATACATTTTTTGACTCTCAATTTAGATGTGTTATGACAAGCATCCAAAGAGAAATATTATCCAAAGAGAAAATTGTGATGTGTTCGGACCAACAAATAAAGATGGAGTTATTACTTTATAGCCAAAGAAATATATTTTATTTAGAAATTTACAGCCATGCAGCAAATAACAGGATTAATGGTGATTTAACAAAGATTTAAAAACTGAATATTATCTGTAGAAATCGGGTTTTCGTGGAAAACTACTATTTTTCCCGACATCCTGGACTCCTAACCATTAAAATGAATGGTCGTTTGTCAAATTCTGTTCAGTCATTTCCTCGTCATCTTTATTACTGTAAACGGGCTTATCAAATTATATAAAAGGATAAGATACATTATTATATTATACGAGATATTTCACATAGGTGACTTAGGTGAATAGTGAACGTAAGTGTTCTATATATTTTATAGGACCCATACCATATGAAACTATAAACAATTATATTGAGACTGTCTTCTTTATATCCATAGTTAGAATACACGCAGTATTTTAAATTTGAGAAAATATTTACTGTTTTTAGAAATTTATCATGGGTGACCAAGCACTGTTAAATATAATAAAATATTAAATGTTAGTTTATTGGTCGGTGGGGCAAGGAAAGCCATGAAAATAAAAAATATGTCTGGGAAGTATTTGAAGCATGGTAAATTTCTTGTACCCAAGGTCATTTCAAGTGTATGCTTTTTAAAAAATATCAAATTTATGCTTCTGAAATACAAGCAGAAGTATATTTACAATATTCTAGTCTTCATTAATAAAAAATATAATAGCTTTTCACCCCACAGTTGGCCCAACCGATATATTTTTTGTTAGCATGGCGCTTTCTTTTATCCAAGATATCGACTCTTTTTCTCAGCCTTGTGTTTTCTACCCACCTAAATATAACGTCTTTAAATATGACCAATGATAATATCGTAATAAATACTGCAACAAAAAGTTCAGAAATGAACAGAGGGGAAGAAAAGGAAAAGAAAATCGTCTTTCTCGATGATTCTTTACCCGTAGAGGCCAAGTTGTTCTTGATGGGAAATTATGTTATAGCTCTGCCATTTAGACTTCCATAAACGAAAAAAGGATCACCCCATGTAGTAAATACCAATAAATGTCCCACACCAAAAGGTATAATAACAGTTAGTTTTCAAAAGAAATAGGGTAGAGAAAAAAAGGAGTGAAGAAGCAGGGAGTACAATCCTAAAGTTGAGTTTTGTTGACAATTCACAGATAAATGACAGTCACAAAACATAATCCACTCCAAGAACAACAGATTGTCAAGGTCCACTTATTATTGGTTCGCCTTTCATGAAACATGAGTATGTTGGTTTGTTGAATATATAACTTTTTAACAATCAGTTTATAAACCCACCGTGATTGCTTGTGAGTCCAGAATGTAAATAAAGGAATTTAAATATCGATTAAATACGGTTAATTATATAAATTTTTAATTAAATCTGATGCTTATTACCATAAATTTTACCCGACAAACAACGATATGGAAGTCAAATATCATTAGAATATCATTATGTTAATCCTGAATATTTTATGTGTGATTTTTGATAGATATAGTAACATTTTGATTTTCAAAACAACTCCAAATATAAAAATATTAAAAAAAAAAGGTTCCTCTGAACAAAATAACTGTATCCAAAAATTACCAAATATATTTTTCAAGTAATAGAAATGTAATTCATTTTAAGGCGTGATGAGACTAACTTTATTAAAGAAACTTTCTGAGATGTAGCCAGATCACAAATTATGATAATGTTCAACGCTTAATAGCATACTGTCAATATTCAATATTAAAATCAACATTTATTTTTTATGTATAACCATTTCTAAGGTATATCTTTCACGAGTTCGTCTCCGTTTATATCTCATTTGTATACAATTGTGAATGTATACATATTATATATCCCTCACTCATTGCTAATGTACTACACAATCACATGTATTTCTTCAACGTGAAAAATATCCATCAATTTTAAATGAGACAAATATAAATAAAAAGAAAGAAGGATGAGTGGTTATAACTGTTGGCTTTTATTAAAAAGTCCTGGGATGAGTTTCAATTTGAAACACTGCTAATGGTATTTTCAAAATGTTGTTTTCCGTACCCATTTTCAAACAAATTACATTAAAATGCATTAAAATTAACATGTTATAAAGGTAAATTACAATGCTGCAAGCGTTTGTGTGGAAATAACCAAGATTATTTAGACTCTTTGTTCAGTAAAATAATAAGTAAGATTGTAAACCATAGTCTAATGTTTATCGAACAAAGCGTCTAACTAATTAATATATAACCGAAACGAATAAGCCAATATTATTTAGTCTGGTATGCAAGTTATGGAAAACAAGGTGTACGCTGATGGTTATTCTAAATAGATTCCTTATCCCTCTCCACACAAATGCGAGTTCATATCCTTTAAATCCATCCCTGCCCCCTTAGCGTAAATACTTGGATAGTCCATAGGGTAATAAAACGTGTAAAACAATAATATTTTAGAGGCAATGGATAATTCTTGTGTTCAAGGCTAAATGACGTAATATGTAATTTTATATTTGTATTTAAATTTGTGCCATAATAATATTATTAATATATTACTTAAATATGAAATATAGTTCTGTAAATATCTTAATACACGAGTTTTCATTAAGAAAAATTCCTCAAATATCATACAGAAATTGCCTATAAACAAAGAAATTAAAAAAGAAAGAAGTGCTACTCTAAAAGAATATAAAGCTTTATTGAACAACAAATATTTGAGTAGAATGTTTGTATGACATAGACATATTCCGATATAATGTATGAAGGTATGAAATGACACTCTACACAATCTGAGTTTCAGGATTTAATAGCTCTGTGAAATAAAGAGAATACCGGAAGTTATTACACATTTATTATTTCGGATAAATAGGGTTAATAGTATCCATGCTGTCCTCAAAAAAAGAAATTTTATTTGTTAATCAAGGAATATAATTATAAATTATAGAAAGGTTAACCGTTCTTAATAGCATTAATTCTAGTTGTGGAGAAAATTGGCTATTTACCAATTAGGATACAAATTGATCCTTCTTACTCTGAGGAGTAGACAGACGTAGGACACTTCCCCACGTAATATTTAAACCGAACTTCCTCAATCTGAGGAAATGAGAGTTCTGGCTTTCCTTCCGACAGTGGATTCAAGTTAATCCTCCTCACGCTGAGCAAATGAGAGTCTTAGCACACTTTCCCTTATAAAATTCACATAACTCTTCTCTCTCAAAGTAAATTACAGTTATTGAATTATTTCCACAATAAGGTTCTCATCTATCAGCGTTACTTTAAAGAAATTACATATCTGGCTTGTTTACCTAATAAAGTTAAAATTGATATACTTCACTCTGAGGAAATGGCATTTCAGGCTTACTTTCCCCCCTAGGACCAATATTGGTAAATTAATCTTAACCTATTAGTAAGTTTAGTTCACTTAAATTAGAATTATCAGAACCTAAATTTAGCTAAATATACTGATCAAATTATTTTAAAATTAAAATTAAGCATTATATAAAGTAAAATAATCTTAACCTAATAATAAGTTTAGTTCACTTAAATTAAAATTATCTTAGACTAAATTTAGTTAATTATACTGATCAAAATACTCTGAGGTAATCATTGTTCTCTTCTTTTTTTTATCAATAAGATTCCAATTTATCCTCTTCATTCTGAAGAAATAATATATCTGGTCTTCCTTCCTTCATAAGATTCACATTAACTCTGATCAACGCGAGGAAATAAAAGTTTTTGCTTTCTTTCTTCCATAAATGCAGCAATCATAGTCCCCACTTTTCTAAATTACATTTTTGGATTAATTATCCCTTATGATTCACAATAATCTTACACATTCTGAAGAAATGACAGTGTTTTCTTTCTTCCTCCTACAGGATTAACATTGATCCTCGTCACAATGAGAAAATTACAGTTTCAGCTTGCTTTTCCCCGTAAGATTCAAATTGACACTCTTCACTTTGAAGAAATGACGGTCTTGACATTAATTCATCCATATGATTAACATTAATCCATCTTACTTTGAGTAAAATACCGTTATAGCACACTTTTTTTCATAATATTTACATTAATCCTCCTCATTCCGAAGAAATGACAGTTTCAGCTTTCTTTCCACCAGAGGTAATTAGGGCATTAAATAATTTACTTTGGTTTTACACAAAATAATATCTAATAAATAAAACAGTTTCATTCAAATAATCCAATGTTATTTTAAAAAGCAAATAAAACAGCAACATAGAAAAATGATTATTACTCAACAATAATTACTGGAACCAAAGAAAATTTTAGCTATCAAAGATCTCGACCAAATCAATTTTAAAATAAGTTAATTATGAGAATGAATTTTGGAATGCTAATAAATATAGTTTAAAAACTAAAAGGGATATTTAGAAAAAAAAAATTACAGCATTTCAGACGGTACAACTATACCAGTCTGACTAGCTCGTCCAGCATCTAATCTATGAATAGGCCTACAAATTATACAGTTTTTATATACATATACTTTAAAATAGTATCGATATTAATGGTAATCATTTTTAACATTTTATTAAAGTAATTTAAAAAAAAAATTAGAACCAACGTAATAAAAATCCCATATTGTAATAAAAAGTTCCTGAATAAAACTTGTTGTGAAATAATAAAAGTCAAAATTTCAAAAATTGATGTCAAAAATTATCAGCCAAAAATTGATTTTTTCTTGTGTAGAATAAATTGTCTTTAACAATGTACATATTTTAAATTAAAAAAAAAGTTTCTCCCTTGAAATAACCTATCCACCAAATAAAAAATGAATGGTGACATAAAAAAATGTTTCTAAGCCATTTTTTCTAAACGTCTTCGTTTTCGGGACATTATGGTGTTTCGACTTAAATGACTCATATGTTTAATCGCACTACCTATGTCAAAACGATGTAAATCACCTCAAAGAAAACAGCTCAATCTTCTCGAATATTATTATTTGAGCTCTAGATATGAAAATTTGTGAACTACACAAAGGGTCATATTCAACTTAATATCAAGTTTTGATAGCTTGTAACAATATTTGATGTATTCCTATATTAAATTTTACCTCTACTCATTCAATAAAGTTTTTTTTTTCATCTTTATCACCATTTTGTCAAACATTCCTTAGTTTCCCAAATTGTATTCAACAACATTCCATTTTCATGTTCCACTAACGCGCCAACTATTGCTAGCTCGATAATACTCTTACTAACACTATGGAATTAGAATCTCGAAAGTTTATTTTTGATAGGAAATAATAATTACTCTGATTTCTAGGAATCCAAAAAGAGTTAACAAAATTGAACTTGAGAAAAAATGGAACAAGAAAAATTATAGAGCAACCAAACAATACCATAAGTGGAGTTAGGACAGAGAACCAAAATTTCATAGCAAAATTTGAATATTCTTATTTGAATATTCTTACTGATATATAAATACTAATTAAATATACTCTTTTAATTTAATGTTTACGTGGTCAGGCCCAGGGGACTGCACGCCACTACAAGTATTATCCTCCACTCGGTCCTGTATTTTCTGTCTCTTGCTGTTTGCTTCTAATCTGCACCTATTCCTATCCGCATCAGGTCCTCGTGGAGCCCATCACTATGCCTTTTCCTGGGCCTACCGAGTGGTCTTATTCCACAGGGAACAGAATTCAGTAGCTTCACGGGCCATTGATGGGCATTCATCCACGTGACATGCCTTGCCCACACGAGTCCTTTACTTTTTATCAGTCCCACAATATTAAGGCTGGTGTACATTTTTTCCAGCCCGTGATTGTACAGGATCCAACACTTTTCCGTGGTCGCGTTTTGTATTGAAGCGAAGATCTTTCGTAAAATGTTACTTTCGAAAAGAACGAGATTGTTGTATTTCTGTATCAGGGCACTCCCTGTCTCGCTAGCGAACAGCACAACGTGTTGGATCAGCGTCCTGTACATTTGGATTTTGAATAGTCTTGATAGGATCCATGAATTGAGAAATTAACTGAGATTGTGAGGACTGCGATTTACAGCTTGGATCCACACATTTAACTCTCTCCCACATGAAGAACCCTCTCTAAAATCGCCCCTACGTATATGCACTCACATACTCTTTTGTGTGTTCATCTACCGACTATTAGCATTTGTTGTCGCCTCCCTGCCCAGACATGCCACTGACTCAACTAGAGGTATTCGGTCTTCGCTTCGTTCACAAGAAGTCCAATCTTGCTCGGAGCTACCCCCAAACC
>CABFWB010007115.1:0-27354 GCA_902151455.1 Timema bartmani | reverse complement strand
AG
Source organism: Timema bartmani (assembly GCA_902151455.1). Lineage (NCBI taxonomy): Eukaryota > Metazoa > Arthropoda > Insecta > Phasmatodea > Timematidae > Timema > Timema bartmani. The sequence goes on along the minus strand of CABFWB010007115.1, from coordinate 27,352 downwards.
GGGAGGGGAAAAGCCAACAGCCAATCAGCTTCGGGGTCAAAGGTCAAAGGTCAAAGGTCAAATTGGGGCCATACGCCACCCCATCTACTTACCTATTTAAAGATAGATTACATTTTACTACCGAATGAAAAATTTAGCTGTCACAGGCTCTTCTATAGTCACCAAATATGGTAAAAGGAAGGGCTCTGACTTATTTACATAAAAATAGTTCACATGACCCAATTAGAGATAAATGAAAATTTTAATATATTATTTTGCCTTTCAATATTTCGAAATTTCCAGACACCTAAGAAACAATCAAAATAATTTTAAAATATTAATTTTCATAAAAAAAAACTCCCCTCGGTAGAGGGGAGGGCTCGGAATTACGTACTTACAGAGAGTTCACATAACCCGACCGTATTAAAATTATAGCTGTGCCTGACTCTTCTATAATCAACATATATGGTAAAAGGAAGGGATCAAACTTACTTGCATAAAAATAGTTCACATGGCCCGATCAGATGAAAAATATAAAATCTAAATTGTGTAATAATTGATGCGAAATTGCCAGAGTCACCTAAGTTACAATCAAAATAATGATAAAATTATTTTTTTTTCATGTAAAACTTCCCTTGGTAAAAGGAAGGGCTTGGAATTATTTACTTAAAGAGTGCTCACATGACACGATTGGATAAAATAGTATATGTGTCCTTAGATCTTCTATAGTCAACATAAATGGTAAAAGGAATCGGACTTACTTACTTAAAAAAGTTCACATGACCCGATCAGGTAAATATAGATCATTTAATTGGTGTCGCTTGCACTTCATTACTATAAAATTGCCATCAACACCTCAAAATAAATTAAAATAACTCTTAAAATATCGATTTTCATATAAAAATCCTTCAAGTAAAAGGAAGGGCTTGGAATTACCTACTTAAAGAATATTTACCTGCTAAGATCGGATAAAAAATGTAGCTGTCATAGGTTCTTTTATATTCAATATATAAAGTAAAAAGAAGATCTCGGACTTATTTACATAAAAATAGTTAACATGGCCCAATCAGGTGAAAAAGAGAAAAAAAAATGTTGCAAGTAACACTTCAATACTGGGAAATTGTCAGAGACACTTAAGAAACAATCAAGATAACCATGAAAATATTGTTTTTTCATATAAAACTCCCTTTGCTAAAAGGAAAGGCTTGAAATTTCCTACTTAAATAGAGGTCACATGACACGATAGGATAAAAAATGATAGCTGTCCCTATGCTTCTATAGTCAAAAAATATGGTAAAAGTAAGAGCTTGGTCTTAAATACATAAAAAAGTTCACATGACCCGATCAGATAAAAAATATAAAATTCAAAGGGTGTGTCTTTAATTTCAACACCACAAAATTGCCAGAGATACTTGACAAATTATCAAGGTAATTCTAAAAATCTCGATTATCTATATAAAACACCTCCAAATAAGAGGAATAGTTTAGAATTGCCTACTTAAAGATAAATTAAATGCTACGATCAGATGGAAAATTTAGTCATCACAGGCTCTTCTATAGTCACCATATATGGTAACAGGAAGGCTCGGACTTATTTAGATAAAAACAGTTCACATGACCTGTTAAGAAAATAAAATAGAAAGTTTAAATATTTTATTTTGTCTTTCAATGTTGTGAAATAGTCAGGTACACTTAAGAAACAATCAAAATAACTTTAAAAATATTGATTTTTCATAAAAAAAAAAGACTCCCCTCGGTAAATTGAAGGGCTCGGAATTACCTACTTAAAATGAGTTTACATAACACGACTGCATTAAAATTATAGCTGTCCCTGACTCTTCTATAGTCAACATATATGGTAAAAGGAAGGGCTCAAACTTACTTACACAAAAATAGTTCACATGACCCAATCAGATGAAAAATAGAAAATTTAAATTTGGTATTCAATATTGTGAAATTGTTGGAGACAGCTAAGAAACAATCAAAATAACTCTTAAAATGTTGTTTTTTCATATAAAACTCCCTTTGGTAAAAGGAAGGGCTTGGAATTCGCTACTTAGAGAGAGTTCACATGACACGATTGGATAGAAAATATAGCTGTCTCTAGCTCTTCTACAGTAAAAGGAAGGGCTTGGACTTACTGACATAAAAAAGTTCACATGCCCTGACCAGATAAAAAATATAAAATTTAAATAGTGTCGCTTGGACTTCAATACTAATAAAAATGGCCAGAGACACCTCACAAATTATAAAATAACTAAAAAAATATTAATTTTTCACCTAGAAATTCCCCAAGTAAAAGGAAGGTCTTGGAATTACAAACTTAAAGAGAAATCACATGACAAGATTGGACAAAAAATATAGCTGTCCCTAGCTCTTCTATAGTCAACATATATGGTAAAAGGAAGGGTGGGGACTTACTTAAACAATTCACATAACCTGATCAAATAAAATAAATGGTACGGAAACCCTCACTTACTTTCTCGCTCCATTGCTTAAAAACGGAAATAATTACTCGAAACTCGTAATATATGTGAAACGAAATAATAAACACTAGCAAACCCGAACACAAATTAAGCTAGACTTATGTAAATAATTTTTTTCTCGGTTTCATATCTTATAATTTTATATTTATAGAATTAAAGTCTTCATTTGCATACTTGGACCAATAAAAAAGATCGATATTGGGTATACAAGAATCAAAATTTCGTATTAAAATTTCGACTTCAGATTAATCTTTTTCGACATTTTATTATAGGTTGTACATCTATTGGTTATCGCATTGTTGTTAAATCCATCATTTATAAATTTTAACCAATAAAATGGGTAAATATCGACTCTAAAATGATAGAGATAGATCATTGCTGTACAAACGTTTCCCCTAAGAGGTTAAAGGAAAAAGAACATCAACTTTTTGAGAGAATTAGTTGCTCACTCTATGGCATTAGAGAATTATTGCGTCAAACTTAGGTAGTATCTCTGTGCAACTAAAGTTCACAAAATGATATTATTATATTTGCCAATATCTCAGAAACTATTTGTTTTATAAAATATATTTCAAATATTTTTTATTTTTAATAGTAATACAATTTTAAAATGATAAGTTATTTAGTATCTCAAATTGTATCGAAGATATGGAAATTTCCGCTACCATAAAGTATCCTAAAATTCATTTTCATGTAAAAATGAAAATAGAAATTTTGTTTATAATCTTAATCAAAGCCTAGATATGAATTTTAATCAAAATTGTTACCGCCATTTTGATAACATAGAATTTTTCTCTTTTCACTCTTTAGGAAACTGCTTTTAAATTTAGGGTTGGGCAGCACAGAGACAGACTACCTTTTGGGGGTTAGGGGGTTCATTAAACTTCGACATCCATCAACATCTCGGGTTAGATTCTTTTGACGGTTGTAATACTTTACCTTTAGTGTTGGAAAAGTTTATATATATATATAAAATTGCATACCGTATAGATTGAAAAATATTGTTTATATAAAAATATATTTCAAATCAAATATGTTTATTATAAATAGATCTACATGTATGCAATGATAAGTGGTTTCATATCTCAAAGACTTACGGTAATGTAACTAAAAATTAGAATTTACGCATCAGGCCAGAACCTTTAAAGTCATTTTTACGAAAAATTGAGGGTAGCCATTTGGTTTGTTATATTGATCAAAGCTTGGAAATGAAATTTATTCAAAATTGATAAAGACGATTTTGATTAAATCAATTTTTTCTCTTTCCGCCCTTAAGGAAACTACCATTAATTTTATGGTTGGATATCTAATTCCAAAAACCTCTTGGGGAAACCCTATGAAAACCTTAAATACAAAGTTTTAGCCCAATCGTTTAAATTGTTTAGGCTCTAGCCTGAGGTACATACTGACAAACAGACGGCATTGCGAAAACCACTTTTTCGGATACGGCGGATCATGAAACGTTGACATTCATCAAAATCTCGAGTTCAATTTTTTTGACGATCACAGTACTTGCTTCTACCTGTGAGGTAGTGACAAAGTAAAAATATTGATATAGGGTCCCCAAGGGTCAAACACTTCGTATTAAAGTGTTGAATTCCGGTCTAAGATTTTCGACATTTTATTAGGTGTTGCACATCTCCATGTCATCGCATTGCTATTAAATTCCTCAATTATAAATTTTGACCACTAAAATAGGTAAGTATTGACAATTGAATCCAAAATAATTGAGATAGATCATTGATGTACAAACATTTTCCCTAAGAGGGTGAAAGAAAAATACTTACACTTTTTGAGAGACTTGCTTATTTCTTACTCTATGGCATTAGAGAATTATTGCGTTAAAACTTAAGTAGTATTTCTTTACAACTAAAGCTCACAAAATTGCATTAATACACTTGCCTATTTCTCAGAAACTTTTGGTTTTATAAAAATATATTTCATATAAAAGTTTTTTATTTTTAATATTACTACAATTTTGCAATGATAAGTTATTTAGTATTTCAAGTAGTTGCGGAGATAAGGAAATACCGCTTTTGTAAAGTACCCTAAAAGTTATTTTCATGGGAAAATGAAAATAGCCAGTTTATTTATAATCTTAACCAACGCATAGATACGATTTTGAGAAAATCGATTTTTTCTCTTTTTTCCCTTTAGTAAACTATTCTTAATTTTAAGGTTAGATATTCAATTCCAAAAAAGCCCTCGGGGCAACCTTATGAAAACCCTAGATACCAAGTTTAGCCCGATCAGTAAAATAGTTTAGGCTCTAGTCCGAGTTACAGACAAACGGAAATTCAAAAACAACTTTTTTGGATTTGGGAGTTCATGAAACGTCAACATTCATCAAAATCTTGAGTTCGATTTTTTTTTACGATCACAATACTTTCTCTACCTTTAAGATTACCAAAAAGTTAAAAATCAAGAAATAATTAATGCAAAAACTTGAAATAGGCATAAGTACTTGGGCTATCCTTAGTTTGTGCTTTTAAATTATTACGACCCTGACAACTTAAATGGTATAATTAACAGTGTGGTAGCTCAAAAAGCGTTGAACATAATCATGAGAAATCTTGGTTATTTATTTAGAGATACTTCTAGATGTGCACGTCAGACGTTTATTTTACTTCTTTATAGATATTGTGTCCCTTAGACAAAGTAAGACTTAGTTACCGTTACAGATAGCTTCAAAACTAATAAACCTAAAACGCTTAATCTTTTCATAAGCACTTGGAGAAAAAATAGTACCCAAATAATTAATGATAAATTGGTTAGTATGCCAATTAGGTCTATATAGCACATCTCACTTTTAAATTGCTATGCAGGCTCTTATGGACACTTACCATCTCTTTCTAATCTATGGATTTCCCCGTAAGTGCTATCCTTGTTCTACCAAGTGAAGTTGCCAATTTGTATCTTAAAAATAAACATCTTTATTTTCATTAAATAAGCATGCTAAATTATAAACATACATTGATACATTTATCAAAAGAAATATTAACGACAGAACTTTTTTAATTTTAAGTATTAAGGTTTACTTTCTGAACCGAATGATTAGCTCAGCACACGAGAATTTCTGTAAGCGAAAGTGAAAGGGTCTAACAATTTTTCTGAGAAAGGTATTTTCACATAACATTTAGGGTTATTTTACATGCCACATTCGACACGGGACAGACGGATTTACTTCTCCTCCTAAGTAAGTTGTGCTACGTATTTTTACCACTCAAGAAAAATCCGTTGACCTGAGCTGTGTTTGAACCGACAATCATCGGGTTCTGAGGCAAACACTTTACCTCGATACCAGTGTGGATTACTAGATAAGCAGTTAAGATACGACTCCCTCAGTGCGTCTCACGTCTGCGACCAGCGGCCGGACTGGTTTACATAGTTTGTTATGTGGCCAGTTCCTTCGAGGCGACTGCGACTGGCGACCAGAGTGCGCGTCCCACGTCTCTACATTGCGTCTGGGTCCACACTGCTTCGAGAGGTGTGTGGACCCAGACGCACCACCGAGCAAGCGTGTGTTTTAGTAGAGTTGTATTTAGTTTTGTCATAATTGCTTGCTGACACAGGAGATAAATAGAAATTCACGACAAATACTTAATGAAAAAGTGGTTCAAAAGAACCGTGGTATTTGATGAAATCTTGTGTTCCAGTCAGTCAATTATTATTATTTTTTAATTAATATTGTGTTGAGTTTATTTACATGGCGAAATTAAGGCATAAGCCTTCTCTTACATTTAACTATGTCTTAAGTTAACATTACACTGCATTTATCAACTATTATCATTAAATAAAACACAGGAGACAAGTATATGAGGAAAACATACACATTAACATAAAACATTGCAATGAGATAAACACGTACAGAGCCAGCAACCAAAACAGTAATCAACTTGAACAAAGTATCCTAGAGTCTAGATCAGTAGTGGGAATAGAGAGATAAAATAAAATGAAATTAGTAAACATTTTTACACCAAACACGCACACACACTCGCACACACATGGATTATGCCACAGCTAAGCTTACATTGATAATAATTAAGGTAGTGTACAATTTAAGGACATTTAAATATAAGGGGGGGGTTCAGTCCATGTTACAGTTTTGTGTTTGATTGGGCTAGTTTTGAAAATGGTCCAAGATTTCTCCATAGAAGAAGACGAAAACTTAATTGTAGAGGTGGAAAAGCACCCATCACTTTTTGATATCTCTTCGCCAGTGTACCGGAACCAACATGTGAAGGACAACACATGGAAAGAGATCTTAGGAATAGTTGGTCGATCAAGTTAGTATTTTCAACACTATTTCAAAATAACAAAATAACACGGAACATTAAATAAAACACAATTGAAAAACTCTGGTAACTGAGAAACGATCTGTACTACACATAAAACTACCCACGACTTGCGACCAAGAGACGCATCTAGGGAAACACTGTATCCCGCGTCTGCGACTCACCACCCCACGTCTGCGTCGCAAACGCGAGACAAGAGAAGCAAGACGCGCAAAGGAAATCCTACCTTAACTTCAATTGTATTTCCATCAAGTGTATAAACTTTGTAATATTTGATAAGCTTTGAATATAAAAATGTTCAATCTTCCTCAAGCTAATAGGATTTAGCAAGTGCACGTTTAAAAAAAATGTTCTGAGTGTGTTCCATTTTCCACCCGTGTGGTGCCGGACACTTGTTGTTAGTAACTAATAAATAATAATATATGTATTATATACCCGCTAGTAAATAGCTATATATAATTATGTATACATATAGAAAACAAATCACAACTATATAAACTGTTTTTTAAATAGTTTATTATAAATAAATACATTTATATACATACTAGCTGATGTACCCGTTCCTCGCACGGGGAATTTATAAAGTATATTAGCTATTTTTAGTATATAAAATTAACCACATGGAATAGTAACCAAATCTTTAATTATGTTTAGATATTAATTCTTCAATGGTTTGAATTTTGATACAAAACGCAAAAGTAGGCTGACTAATACAGTATGTCAAAATAGAGATATAATCTGAACAAGTTTTAAAAGCTGACATTTCTTTTGAAGATAAAATTAAAACTTCTCTCTACACAATGCTTTGAACTATTGCCTGTTGCGTGCTCATAAAAAAGAAAGAAAATTGTCACAGCATAAATGATTGGTTGTTAAAAGTTTTTAATTAAATTCAGTCATAAGTATTTTAGCAATTTTTTTACCGCACTTACCCCGTTTAAACTTTTTACATCCTTTACCAATTTTATACATTTTACCATTTTCACCCTCTTCACCCTTTTTACCCATTTTTTTACCCTTTTTACCATTTTTTCTTTTCACAATTTTGGCCCTTTTGCCTCTTTTTAATCTTTTTTTAGTTTTTATTTCTTGTATCGCTTTTAACCCTTTTAATTTTTAATTGATTTAATTTTCTCCCTTTTTATCATTTTTGTTCAATTGTGCCCGTTTTTGACATTTTGGTTTGTTTTGGACACTTTGCAATCTTGGCCCTTTTGATCGTATTGCCCTTTTTTATTAGATCTACTTTTTACCCTACTTGCACTTTTTACATTAATTAGCCTACCTGGCTTAGCTGCGGATAGATATTTTAGGTTAAAAAGGTGTAAAATATTGTAAAATGTGCACAAAGGGCATACAGTTTAAAATGAGTACAGCGTATATTTAATCATTTTTTTAAAAAAGGGGTAGGAAGGGTAACTAAAAAGGTTTAATAGTTTAAACTAGATTAAACATTTAAAAGGGTAAAAAGGAAATAAAAATGTAAAAAGGGTATAGTAAGTAAACTGAATTCAATGGGTAAAAAGGTTAAAAGGGTTAAAAATGGGTTTAAAGGGCAGAAGGGGTAGATATAAATTTTAAAATTCCACCTTCCATTGTCTCTTCCAGGGGCACAAGTTTTTGCTCAGGGTCTACAATAAGTCGCATTGCACAACTGTATGAAATGTAGTAGTAATGCTTTCTTGCGACTTTATTGTTTCTTAATTTTTTCAGTTATTAATTAATAAAAAAATGTCTGGTCAAAATTTCAAAATTCTGGCTATGAGGTGTACATGTTCATGCACAGAGGCTACAAATATAAACATTTCGGACCTCTGCGTGCAATAGATATCAGGCAACGATCATGACAGACAAACACACACATTCTTAAATTTATTAATACAGTTATGTAAGCGCCTGCGTAGTCATTACTTATTCCAATTGTTTAATCTAGTTATATTATGTAATGTGAGTATTAAATATGTGACATGTAATGCATCATAAACAAGTAAATATAACTGGTGCTTAATGGCTTCATTGCTTATCCAGCCATAGTTCCACTAAATTGTGACGGTCACCCCCCTCTTTTTCTGTGTTAAATAGGTAAACTAAGAGGTATCTGCCTTTTTATAAATATGAGCACCGTCCGAGTAATCCTAGTACGAAGATATAGATCGACACATTCACAACCGCATCGTGTATCATTAACTATGTTTGGACTTAATCCACAGCGCCGTGGCTAGTAGAACCATTTGAAAACGTTGGTAATTTCAAGATGATTATTTATTTGGTCAATTAAAGCCGATTATTGTAAGTAAGCCACAAGTAAGGACTCTAGTATGGAGAACCAGATAAGACCAACCTTTCTAAAGTAATTGATGACGTGTTTGCCAACCATAAACTGACACTAAGTGGTTTCTTTTTAAACTACTCTTTTCATGGAATACCACCACATTTTTGCTCTGTACTATATTTAAAAGTACCGTACATTAAATATTAACCCCAACTGTGCTAGTTTATTTCAGCCATAGCCTACTCTTTCCCTTAGAGGCTTAGACAATCCTCACTGACCACTTGACTAATTATTGTCGATGTGGAGAGTCGTTACAGCTTATGTCAGAAGTGGAGTGTAGTTTTACATTTTATGTCAAAAGTGGCAACCCGTTACATATGGTATCTTTCTCTCTATATATATAATATGTACATATATATGCATATTATATAATATGTACATATATATGTATATTATATAATATGTACATATATATGTATATTATATAATATGTACATATATGTATATTGTATATGTTATATTTATGTACTGTACTGAGAAAGCTGAAACTGCTCTTTGCCCCACAAGATGAGATAGGTAAAACTAGCAGCAGCCGCCAAACAAGATGCTCCACATTTGAAAACAAATGGTAGTATTTCACGGAATGTTGTAAGCCCTATCATTGTTATTTATGGAGTCGAGTCGGTCGTGAATTGAATTTTCTGTTTGTAATGTATACGTTACTTTATTCCAATATTATAGTTCAACAAACTAAAATTTATCATATAAGGTAAATTATTGAATTAAACTATTGAATTATTGGGGGGGGGGGGGCATGTGTCCCCCTGTTGAGTTATTGGAAGGGGCGTGTCCCCCCTGTCCCCCCTGTCACCCCGCTAACGACGCCTATGATATACAGTAAATATATTATGTACCTATACATAATATAGTTATACATATTATATATAGAGATAATATGTATACATNTATATATATATATATATATATTAGAGCTCTGCAAGTACTCGGTATTTGAGCTTCGAGCCAAGCTCGTCATTAAAGCTCGAGAGCGAGATCGAAGGTTTTGTAGGCTCGTCATTTTAGAGCTTTCTCTTGATGTACTGTACGTACAAATCAATTTTTACTTTCTCGCTATCTTACAGGTAGTGAAAGTATTATGATCGTCAAACAAATAGAACTTGAGATTTTGATGAATCTCGACGTTTCATGACCCCCCGAATCCGAAAATGTTGTTTTCGAATTTCCGTCTGTCTGTCTGTCTGTCTTTCTGTCTGTGCCTCCGACCAGAGTCTAAACTATTTCACCGATTGAGTGAAAACTTGCTATATGGGGCTTTCATAGGGGTTTTTGGAATTGGATATCTAGCCCTAAAATTAAGGGTAGTTTACTGAAGGGCAAAAAGAGAAAAAGTCGATTTCCTTCAAATTGGCTCCAACGATTATGATTAAATTTATTTTAAAACATTTCTAAATATTCCAAACAAAATGGCTACTCTCAATATTTCGGAAAAATTACTATAAGGGCCCCGGTCTGATGCGTAATTTCTCATTTTTTATCATATCTCCGAAACTATTAGAGATATGAAATTACTTATAATTGAAAATATGTATAAATATATTTATAATACAAATATTTATTTGAAACATATTTTTATAAAACCAATAACATTCAAGCTATACGCAAATATATATATTTTTTAACTTTTTGAAAACTGAAAGTAAAGTATTGCGACCGTAAAAAGAATCTAACCTGAAATGTTGATGGATGTCGACGTCTCATGATCCCCCCAAACTCTAAAAAGTGGTTTTCGCAATGCCGTCTGTCTGTGTGTCTGTTTAAACTAAAAAACTTAAAATTAAGAGTAGTTTAATAAAGGACGAAAAGAGAAAAATTCGATTTTCTCAAAATCGGCTCTAGCGATTTTGATTAAAATTCGTAACTAGGCGTTGATTAAGTTTATAAATAAACAGACTATTTTCGTTTTCTTATGAAAATGACTTTTAGTGTACTTTAAAGAAGCGGAAATCTCCTTATCTCCGCAACTATTTGAGATACTAAATAACTTATCATCGTAAAATTGTAGTCATATTAAAAATTAAAAAACTTTTATATGAAATATATTTTTATAAAACCAATAGTTTCTGAGATATTGGCAAATATAAATACAATTTTGTGAGCTTTAGTTGTAAAGAGATACTACTTAATTTTTAACGCAATAATTCTCCAATTCAATAGAGTAATTAAATATAAGTAAGTTTTTCAAAATGTTTGTGTTATTTTTCCTTAAACCTCCTAGGAGAAATGTTTGTACAACAATGATCTATCTCCATTTTAGACTCAATAGTCAAAATTTACATTTTTTATTGGTCAAAATTTATAAATGAGGAATTTAATAGCAATGCGATGACATGAAGATGTGCAACACCTAATAAAATGTCGAAAATTTTAACCGGAAGTTGAAATTTTAATACGAAGTGTTGACCCTTATGGACCCAATATTGATATTTTTTATTGGTCCAAACATACAAATGAGAATATTAATTCTTTCTAAAAATAAAATTATAAAATTTAAAATCAGGATTCAAAAAATGTTTTACATAAGTATAGCGCAATTTATGCTTGGGTTTGCTAGTGTATATATATTTTTTTTCACATGTATTATGAGTTTTGAGTAAATATCTCCATTTTTAAACAATATAGCGAGAAAGTTCATGGGGATTTCCGTACTATTTATTTTATATTTCATATTATCTACTAAAAATCTTAATTTACCCATTTTATTTTTCATTTTAAAGCATGAACATCAACTTATATAAGTATTAAAATTTAATTGAAATAAATTTTGTTGTAAAATAATTTCTTGTGAAAATTCTTATAAGGCGCACGCGTAACATTTATGTATATTTATTTATATTAGGTGTCTGTGAAAAAGGGTTTTTCATTTGATTTAAGCTCGAGACAAGTGTTTCAAAAAGCTTATGAGTTAGAGTCGAGTTTGAGTATATTCATATTTTCAAAATATTAAAATATATACATTTGTTTATTTTAAAAGTAAATATTAAATTTAAAATGTTACCTGTCAAAACAAACATAATAAACACATATATATATATCATCATCAACAACATTTTCCAGCCCGTGGCCGGGTCAGTTTAGTAAAATGCCTACATCTTCCTCTTGCCTTTCACCACTCTTCCTCCTTTAATTGTTTCCATTCTTCTCCTCTCACTTGCGCACTCTCAGTTATCTGCTCCTCCCATTTCTTTCTTGGCCTTACTTACGGTCTTTTCCTACATACTTAATTTCCATAATTTTCTTTGGCATCTTCTACTTCTCCATCATTATTAAATGCCCATACAATAATCTCAGTCTTGCTTCCTCTACTATCTCATGGACTCCCTGTACTCTCACTTTTTCCTAGATAAATTCATTCCTAATCTTGTTTCTCCTTTTGACAGCTAGCACTCTCCTCACAAACCTCATTCCCATGGCCTCCCCCTTACTAGTATCTCTTACAGTCATTGTCCATGTTTCTGCTGCATGTGTGACAGTGGGTACAAAGTACGCCCTGTACAACACTTTCTTACTCTACAAGGGAACTTCTCTTCTCCATAGCAGGACTCTTACACACCTAGAGAACAACTTTACCTGCTGTCCTCCTCTCATTTGATCCTCCCTGCATCCAACTTTCATCTCAATCACGCTTCTAAAATATTTAACGTTCTGTACTTTTCTCAGCTCAGCTTCATCCAACTTTATATCTTCAATAGGCCTTATCCTCTTCTTTGTCATTACCATCACTTCACACTTTGCCATGCGAAATTTCATTCCATTCCTTTAGCTGTTTTTATACTTCCTCTTCCTTCTCCTCCCATACCATCAAGTCATCAGCAAACATACCGGCTTTCATTCGTTCCTCCCTGAGTTTTCCTGCCACTTTAATCATGACCACTTCCATTATCGTTACAAATAGTAGTTTTAAGAGGGCACTCCCCTGCTTCATTCTATTTTTTATTTGGAACCACTCCATCCACACATTCTCCATCTTAACACACCTTTTGCTATCCTCATATATATTTTTCACTCTCATTGCAACTCCTCTTTCCACTTCGGCCTCTTCCATCGCTTTACAAACTTAGTTTCTATCCACACTATCATATGTCTTTTCCACATCCATAAATAGCATTACTAAGTCTTTCTCAAATTCATACATTTTTTCCATCACCTAAAATATGGCAAAGATCAAGTTTATTGTAGATCTCTGTTCCCTAAACCCGTGCTGTTCATATCTACACCTTTATTTCATTTTATTTTTATTCTATATTACAGTATCTTCTCATATATTTTTGTACAGTAGCACATCAGCCTTGTCTCCCTATAATTTGTACCCAACTTCTTGTCTGCTTTCTTGAAAAGAGGTATTATAACACTCTTTTTCCGATCTTCCGGTACCTTATTCTCCTTCCAAATCACTCTCAGCACCCTGTATAACCAATATATACCTACTTCACCTGCAGCTCTTATCATGTAAAAAGTCAGTTCATCCACACCCTGTGTTTTACCTGCTTTCATCCTATTTAATGCGTACTTTACATCTTTCCATATGGGACCTCTTCTTCTTTTGATATTTCTTCCTGCACCTCTGTTTCACACTCAAATCGTTCCTCTTCCAGGTTGAACATCTTTTCAAAATATCTCATCCTTAGTTCCTTTTCTTCCTCTCCTACCTTTAACGTTCTTCCTTCTTCAACCATCATTCTAACTTCTTCTCTTTTCTTTCTCCTCGTGTTTTTTATCTATCTATATAATCTCTTTTTACTTCCCTTCACATCTAGTTCCAACATTTCAGTCCATTTTTCATCCAATCCTTCCAGGTTTCCCGTATCACTAGCCTCGCTCTTAAATATAAATATATACAAACTTAAATATATTATATATATATATATATATGATAAAAACTTTCAAAAACAGTTCATTCATATTTTCATACCCATGATAACTTATTTGTCTTGTGCAGTTTTCGTGACTCATTCGTAGGTATAATTAACCCCTCCACACATATCCACATTTTTTATAAAATATATACATAGGTCTAACTATTTTAATGGTATGTAAATAATTCATTTTTTAACAAAGAATAAAATAAATAACCAATGGGAATATAACCTATGAAGCATTATTTTAAGCAGGCCTTATCATTAAAATTAATGGATTTCAAATCTTATAAACTTATTTCTCTGTAACACATATTCGTAACATGGTCTGTATGGCATAGTGAGATTCACACTCTTGTTGTTGCAGCATTTTCATTTTGTCATAATCTATTGTTATGTGCATAACATTTCAGAAACAATTACTCTTTTTTGCACAGTGACCATACTTGTCTCTCCTCAAAATTTCCCCAGGAGCTGAAACTTTTCCAAACTTTTCCAGTCAAGGAACACAAAATGTTCTCCACTTCTTTTAATGCAGTTGTTTTTCCTTCTGCGGAACTCCTCGGGTATCGGTATCTGACATTAACTCACATAGCATCCATATCACGATATTTAGTTGTCTACTACTCTCAGCCTCTCTGAGCTCAATAGGGGAGATATTTATGTATCGGTCTCACCACCTTGGGCATCAAAGGGGCGCGAAAGATAAGGCCTTGTACTCTGTGTCAATGCACTAGTTGCCACGGTGACAGTAACCATAGCAACACAAGACGGGCGGGCAGCGTTTGTGATCACGTGGCGTCCAAAACACCAGTCGATAGCTAGAGGCCGCGGATGTATATCCACGCCTATCTAGCTTCATTAGATCACGTATCTAAGGTTAATAGCGACAGCTGCAGCTGTGACTAAGAGCGCTAGGTTGAACATGTTATGAGGTTTGTGTTAATTCCGCTGAGCTATGTAGATATTGCAAACTTTCAATGAATAATATAACAAATCTTTATGGATCATATTTTGCTAAAAATTAAGAAAGAATTGGCCAGATGATTTAAAAGGAATTTGATATACTAACTGCAATTCATAGCTTGTCCCACCAATTTTCATCATATGCTTTTAAATCACATACATTGGAGTAAATCTCACTCTATATGCTTATAATAAAGTAAAATTTAGAATTTATACCAAAGCTATGGACTATATATCTAAGAAGGTTTTTTTTTCAGTCCTTGATGGAATGTACACTCCTTTTTTTTATGAACGCAATAAATCTTTATTTGCTTTTTTCTAATAAGGTGTAGCTTTTAAGACATTGCCATATTGTAATTAGTCAAGGTAAGATTGCTATATTTAAGGGTAAGTGGAGTGTAAGTTTTGGTAACTCTTTCAATGCTTAGACATTGAAGCTCAGACACAAACAATATTGGAGGAGTCACAAAATAAGCGGTAGTTGCTAATTACATGGCCGATTCCCAGGATAATTATGTTTGAATCTCTGTGAGGGGATTATTTGTAACATTCTAGTGAAGGTTCCAGGCAATATTAGAGTAGCTAAGTAAAAGTGTCCGAAAAAACTAATACAATAATAAGGATAACTATTATATAGACTCTCAATTCCTCCTCAGGAGAGGTATCCTGGCTCGATCTCAGATACTCCCTAAAGTAATCAAGCATTCATAAATGAACTTTTGATTTTAAAGGTATAGGAAGGCTATAAGTGACACTTATGAGTTATGACAATAGGATTATTAGAAATTTCATTAATGGTATTGGCTTGGAATAAAGATGTGGAACTTTGCTTATGCGTATTTTTACTTGCTTGCTATCCTACAGGCAGAGAAAGTATTGTGATCGTCAAAAATCGAACTTGAGATTTTGATGAATCTCGACTTTTCATTACCTTCCGAATCCGAAAAAGTGGTTTTTGAATTTCCGTCTGTCTGTCTGTCTGTACCCACAACTAGAGCCTAAACTATTTTAACGATTGGGTTAAAACTTGGTATCTAGGGATTTCATAGGGTTGCCCCGAGGGGCTCTAACGATTTTGATTAAAATTCGTATCTAGGCGTTGATTAAGATTATAAATAAACTGGATATTTTCATTTTCTTATGAAAATGACTTATAGGGTACTTTACAGAAGCTGAAATTTCCATATATCCTCAACTATTTGAGATACTAAATAATTTCTCATTAAAAAATTGTAGTACTTTTAAAAATTAAATCTTTTATATGAAATATATTTTTATAAAACCAACAGTTTCTGAGATATTGGCAAATATATTAATACAATTTTGTGAGCTTTAGTTGTAAAGAGATACTACTCAAGTTTTAACGCAATAATTCTCCAGTGCCATAGAGTAATTAAATATAAATAAGTCTCTTTAAAAGCTTATATTATTTTTCCTAAAACCTCTTAGGAAAAATGTTTGTACAACAATGGTCTATCTCCATTTTAGACTTAATAGTCAATATTTACATTTTTTATTGGTCAAAATTTATAATTGAGGAATTTAATAGCAATGCGATGAGATGAAGATGTGCAACACCTAATAAAATGTCGAAAATTTTAACCGGAATTCGAAATTTTAATATGAAATTTGACCCTTGTGGACCCAATATTAATCTTTTTTATCGGTCCAAACATACAAATGAAGGCATTAACTCTTTCTAAAAATAAAATTATAAAATTTAAAACCGAGACTCAAAAAATGTTTTACATAAATGTAGTGAAATTGATGCTTGGGTTTGCTAATGTATATTATTTCGTTTCACATATATTACGAGTTTTGAGTAAATATCTTCATTTTCAAACAATAGAGCGAGAAAGTCCGTACGGATCTCCGAATTATTTATTTTTGAGTGTGATGATCAAGTGTTGTTATATGGAAAATTATTTAATAGATTAATAGGTGACTGACAATTAAAAATGCCTAAATTTTACATATTTTTAAAATAAAATTCTAATATTCAAAAAATTGCGTTTAAATGTTTTTAAAATTGATATTATTTAAATATTTGTGTTTATAGCAAGCCAGGAATAGTCAAAAACATAAAACCATTTAGCTGTAATTTTTATATTCATAACAATCTATATTAAAGCTGTTTTGTTATAATTTTCAGCCTCCGCCCCCATTCTGCCACAATACTTTTTTTTTTACTTTTTATATCAAAATCCAAGTTTATTCAATTAAATTCAATAACTTTATTTACCATAAATCAGGACCTAACCATTTATTTATCGATTTTTCTTTTTTACTAAAATACAATTTTTTAGCGAAATACAATCGTATTATTTACCACTGATCGGGATTATTATTTTCACAAACTAGGATCTAGCCCTTTACTTAACAACTTTTTATACAGAAATACAACTTTTTATCTAACCAAATCCAAACGTTTTAGTTACCACAAATCAGGGTCTCTACTGATGACTGATTTTTCATAAACTGGCAATATTTTTAAAATGGCCGTCACGATTTGATTCCAAATGGTATCTTGGGAGTGTTTGACATGACAAATAACCCTGTATACTTTGTTTTGGGTAAAATTTCGATAGAGGGTCTTTTACTTAGGAGTGATTTTTGAAAATTCGAATAATTTAAAAATGGCTATAATGATTTTCTTAAAATGAATATCTGGAGAGTGTTTGACATGAACATGACAAATAAAGCTGTATACCTAATTTGGGAATCTCATGATATTTTATTTTTATTTTTGAATATTTAAAAAATGGATTTAGTGATTTAGTTCTGTAAGTTACTGTTTATTGTTGGGTTTTTTTTATAGTAAGGAATTATAATAAAATTCATTCAACTGTGTAAAATATATACATTACATTTTGGTTTATGGATAAAGGCTGAAGAAAGTGTGTAATATTTTTAAATAATTGGTTTTATTTTGAGCTCTAGAATTATTTTGATAGCAGTTAATATTTTTAAATGCACTAATTTCAGCTTTCAAATTAGTATAGGATCTTTTAAATTCAACATAAATCCGAATTTGTATAATTTGTTTATTCTAATGGTTGATCTTAATTATTTTTGTTTCAAAGAAATTTTAATTCATCCACCATACATGGTGCGGTCAACCTCTAAGGCACTCTGTATCAATGCATTGACAAACCAGCTCTGGTATTTTCTTCAGTTTGAACTCCAATAAGGTCGAAGTTAATTAGTCTTTTGTTTATGCCAAAATGAAAATGGTACGAGAGATTCTGAAGTCAATATACGTGCAGTCCTAGCTTAGCTTTATTTGAGAGCCTTAAAAACAATCATGTACAATTAAACATCAGAATGGTGAAAAATAGCTATCGATAATTATTTTCTTGTTTCCTTATTAAGCTAATAATTTAGCATTAAGAAAGACAGGCTTGATTTAAAAATAATTCAGTGGAACCCGAGCGGACAATGAGACGCAGTGAAAAAATAAATCATCTGGCCTTGTCTTCAATGTTGTTTTTTTCAATCGAGAATTTTAGGAGCACTCTTAGTGTGTATTTTGAATATCAAGAAATTAGCCTGGTCTTAATGTGTATTTTAGTTCTACTTAATATAATTTAAGTTTTTACTAAAAATAATTTGAAGTGTTGGGGAGGGAGAGGGTAAACTGTCCGTTTGCACCCCCACTCCCTAGGGTGCATCACAGAATTGCATGCAGCCGTGTGGCATATTTATGCATGCGTATTTCACAATGCTGTGCAATTGTCCATAGTACTAAATTTTTTGACAAAGATAAATAAATGTTGTGGGAGGATTTTAACCGAATATTTGACACATGACCATAAATTAATTATTAGTATAAAAAATCTAAACAACACACACAATACCTCCTTTTGTAGAATAGATATAAATTAAACATTAAAATGCTGAACTTATATTACTTACTTGATTGTATACAAAATATACAACCAAGTAATCTTTTTACTTTTATATTAGTGTTTACATAACTACCTACGCCAAAACATACATTCCTGAAGGAAAATTTAATAAGCACAGATACATGTCCAGGCAAAGACTAAACGTGGGGTTGGTCAATATAATTGTATTTAATTAGTTTATTACATTTGGTATGTTAAAATGATGCATTATACTTCAAAAGACCCACATATTTGATTAAGTGACTTCATGGTGAGAAACAAGTGATTTCTAAATACACACAGTAGGCCTATTAACACTACGATTAAAGATTTAAAAGTGTTATATGTAAAAAGTATATAATTTGTAAACCATACTTAAAAACTACTATTCCGATATGTATAAAACAGTAAAAAAAAGCTTATTTAGCACAAAGGGAAATACAAAATTATTATTTAAAATTATGGCTAACACAAAGCAACATATAAAAACAGTAATAATTATTTTAAACATAAATCCGGATAAATTTTTAGAAATTGTAAAATGTGTAAGTGTATTAAATTAAATAATTAAATGGCGGGTTGAGGAAATATGACCAAATATTAACTAAACTCGTTCAGAGACTTAATGTAAATAATTTCAATTTCAATTTCCTTTATTATAGTGCTGGCCAACAACAGTCGTGGACCTATGACAGGCCAGCACTGAAAAGTACACAAGTGCCATAAAAGCGCGTATAACACAATTAAATCATCGATAGTAGTTAAATAATGATACATACTGATGAATAATTACAAAAAATAGGACATACTAGTGATAAATGACAAAAATAATAAATAACAAACACGAGAGTAGTCAAAAGATAAGTATTTAAAAAGCGGTAACAATAAACAAATAATAAAACAGAAAAATTTAAATTAAAGTATTTGAGGCAGAGAATCTACAGAGTAAATTACTTGTAAGGGCGTTCCTTAAATAACTCTCTGAGTTTTGCTTTTCTTTTGTGATAAAAGTCAAATTCAACAAATCTGGAATTAGCGCTGTGTATACAACGGCCTATAGGGCTCATCTTGTAAGAGTTATCGAGAAAAAATAATTTAGGATTGTGAGAGGCCCAAGAAAGGATAAGAATGCCTACGTGATCAAGGGCAAATTTACAAGAAATTACGCTATTGAAAATATTAAAAACGAAAAAGGCGTCACAATCAAGTCTACGCGAGTAGAGAGTTTGGAGCCCTAAGAGGTTTCGAATTCTGTCATAATCACAATAAATCTGGTTAGTAAAGAATTTATCATAGCACGCAGAGACAAATTTTCTTTGAGCGTTTTTTAACCTGAGAGAGTTAGTTAAGGTGATGTAATTCCAAGCAACAGTAGCATAATTATTCTAGCTTGGATCTAACCAGGGCATATTACAGACATAAAAAAACAGTCGACTTTCTTAAATGATGAGGTGATTAATTTAATAAGTTCAAGTAATTACAATTATTGGGATATTATATGATCAACAAGATAGTGGAAGTAGAGTTTATAGTCCAGAAGAACACCTAGATCATTTATATAAATGGAGTGAACTCTGTTATCACTGTCCAAATTATAAATAAAAAATATGAGATTAGTTTTCCTAGTGAAATATATGGCTTTGGTCTTAGATTTATCAATATACATTCCATTATCAAGAGACCATTGTAAAATACCATTTATGTCATTTTGTAAGTTTATACAATCAACAGTTGATGTAATAATTTGAAATAATTTCACATCATCCGCAAAGAGTAGGCCTAAATAACTAGATGAGGTTAAATATTTGCCAATATCATCAATGAACACATTAAAGCAAAGAGGGCTTAAATTATAACTTTGAGGTGTACCACGAGAAGCTAAGAATATGTTGGAGGAGTGAGAATCTATTTTAATGGTGAAAAATCTTTCATGTAAATAACTGCTAAACCAATTTACAAATGAGTGGGATAGGACCAAATTACAAAGTTTGGAGAGTATAATACTAAGCTGACATGAATAAAATGATCTACTTTGATCAAAATAGATAGTATCAACTTGGCCTTGAGTAGAAACTTGAGGGGCAACATGGCCCAGAAACTCTCCTAGATTTGTGATGGAAGATTTATTTTTTATAAAGCCATGTTTTTTATCGGAGAATTTGTTCTTTAGGTGGTGGAAAGTATGCTCATGTATTATTTTCTCGAATACTTTAGAGAAAGTATTTAATAGAGAAATTGGTCTATAATTACAAACATTTGTTTTTTCCCCCTTTTTATAGATAGGTATAACAACAGATTATGTCCATATAAGGGGAAAAGTTTCATTTAACAGGCTATTGTTAAAGATATGGGCTAACAATGGGCTGAAATTTTTGGCACAGCCTTTAACAATGAAGCTTGGATTTTCATCAGGCCCAGTACATCTAAAAGAACTCAAATTTTATAGCATTAGCAACATCCAAAGGTGTAATGTGGCATGGAACTCAAGGACACGCTAGTTTTATTAACTGGGCAAGATAAGACTGGTAAGGCTGAATTATAAACGGAATGAAAGTAGGTTCCAAACTCATTTGCAATTAATAAAGGATCAGCTATAACCTTGGCATTAATTTATAGGTTAGACGGGAAACTTTATTCACATGATTATTTTTAACAAGTTTCCAAAATTCCTTGGGTTTACATTTAATACTATTTTCTATTGAGTTCATCCAATTAGCTCTGTCTATAATCAAAGTAGTTTTGACTAATTTACGAAAGTGAGAAAAATGTAAGTAGAACTCACCATTATATAATAATAATAATAATAATAATAATAATAATAATAATAATAATAATAATTGTATAGCAATAAATATAGTTAAAAGGTTATTGAATGTAAATAAGAGATTAACTTAAGAATTTAAACTTGGTAGTAATAATAATATATTTAAGAAATTTAACTAGTGGTTACAAATCACTTCAGTGGCTGAACAGTCAAAGGTGTCATTAGCACTGTTATGTTTTCATCAGTTCTTGAATATTGGGTTTAATATTTGACGGAGGACACCACAACTCGCTTTCCACTTTAAGTCGACAAAGCAGTTTAGATTTTATGAGACTCAAGAGTTGAAAATTCGGTTGTGTTGCACGTGGCTACAATGCTATCTAAGGAGGAGGGTAGAGAGGATCGTTGGGTTGAGGAGGGTGAATACGAGGCTTGCGAGCTTGAAAATAAACACTTACCTGTACACGAACGTCTTAAATTTGGCTGGTCACATAATATGTGAATTACAATTATTGACAGGCAATTTTGCCATTGCCACAAGAAAAAATCTTACTTTCTATAGAAAAGGGATTATTTTTTTAAAATATTAGTTATTAATTGATTTTTAACGTTATTTCCTAATTATTGTTCCACGCCTCACACCCCCAGAAATGCTTCACGCCCTCCAGTTTGAAAACCACTGATCCAGTGATTTTATATCGATATACTTGCAGACCTGTTGGCACTCATTAATGAACCTGGCTGTGTCTTTAGAGCCTAGGGCTTAGTTTCTAATGGCCTTTTTGGAGATGTTTTTCTTTTTCACCAAGCTGGTCTCCACCCTACCTACAATAAGTTTCAATTAAGGCACTCTTTCGCGACACTCCCACTCATATTTTTTTAATAATATATGCATTTATCATAAGCGCAGTGCCAAAGAAGACTATGAGACTTAAGTCTCCCCAAACCTTCTACTATATGGGTGACCTGGTAGTCTAGGGGTAAGGTGTCAGACTTCTGTGTTGGGGGTCCGGGGCTTAATCCTCGGTCCCGGCACAGATTTATCTGATTGTCAAACCCTTCCTTAACCTCTGACAAGACGTGTATTAATCACAACTTGTGAATGTGAGGAATGCCAGGCCTGCACCGTGGTTTGGATTCCACGTTAAACTGTGGGTCTTTCATTTCACCTCACAATCCCCCTACCATTACACATTAGCGTAAGTGCGTACAACCCGAACGGGTAGTAAGACGTGGTGATTAATAATAATAATAATAATAATTCTACTATACAGATAACAAAATAAATAGCTAAGCTTCATATGCTATTATAAGTTTTAAAACACCTCCAAAAGTGATGAAACTGAAAAAAGGATTCTTGCAAGAAGAACATATTATTTTTCTCTTTAAAAACCCTTATTTCGACCATCCACACTTTGTAGAAAATTAAAATTTTTCATGCTGTCATCACTACCTTTATATTTCTGACCCTCTTCTCCTACTTCAGGTATACCGCTATTAACCTCAAGAAGAAGCTAGTCTCAAAGTGTTGCTCTCAAGTGAATGTGACAGGTGTGAAGGGACTTGGGCAGTTGTTGATCAACAGGGGGGATGAGGGATAGCTATTACTTGATAATATTAATAGGAAGGCTATTCAGGTATTTCTACCTGAGCTAAAAACATTTATTTAGTTTAATACAAATCCGTGAGAAAATACGCTAGCCAAAGTAAAATATATAAATGAGTCATAGATTCAAATCAATTTTAAATCACACTATTCTTTTTACACACAAAGTTCTAAAAAAAATTAATGTAAAATAATGGATTATATTAAAAGTGAGTTAAACAGTACAATTAGTATTTTTTTAAATGCTAGTATTTGTATAACGAATATGGAACTATGGGAGGTTTTATTTTTTGGACATAAAAGCTTTTTTTTTTTAAATTGTTGGTTGGTTTTAATTTTGACTTTGAACACATTGTTTTTTTACTATGCTCGTTAAAATCATGTTTATATAATTTAGTTTCAATCCGACTATAAAATGGAAAGAAAAGAATTGATATATCTCTTGTTTAGAGTGCCATTTTAAACTCTGTATTATCATATGCACAAAAATTGGTAATTAATATAATATTTACAAAAATTGGTAGTTAATATAATATTTTCAAAAATCTAAGCCATCAGCTAGAGATAAAATAATATATGGAGATAACTTATAAGGTAATGTTAATGTATAAATTACTTAAGTTTCCCCTTTTGTTGGGCTTACCAGCAACGCAAATATTAGTCTGTTGAATATTTATGTATTTTAATTTAGAAATATTCTTAATTTATTGAACATTATCTTAATAAATATTTTAGAGTACCTCGTAGGATGACGTGATGGTGGCAGGAGCGTTGGACCTTTGGTGGAGGTACTTGTAACTCTCTGGAAGCTCACATTGCTGTTGCTGTTGTCTTCTCGACCTCGCAATCTGACCTCGAGAACGCTGTCGAGGAGACAACGCCTCCAACTTTCGAACAGGGCCTGAAACCATATTTGAATTGTCTTTAATCTTGATAGTGACTATCCTAACTAGTCATAAGCTTGCTTAAAATTATGTGTCTAGCTACATTTTAAAATGTGATTCCAGCACATGACAATGTCCGTACTAAAGTTCATTTACTTCTATAACGTGTTTAGCTATAACTTTATACATATAATATAATGCAGAGATTAGTGGACTGGCTTTGGTGGTTGTGTGAATATGAGTATATTTAATTAGGTGTTTTTCTTTGATGTAAGTCATACTGGTTTACTGTTAACTTTGTTCATTTTGTGGTTTTTTTGTGTTGGGAAACCGCTTAAAAATTACAGTGAACGACAAATTACATTGGTATGGCTTGTAATGCTTGGACCTAAATATTTATAGGCTATTATTTCACTGAAAATGTATATTTGTTCCAAAAAAATAAATGCCCTTAGGTTGTTGATCTTACATTATCTGTAGGAGGCCGCTTCAATCAAGATTTGAAATATTTTGTTTGGAATTTAAAGAGCAGCAGAATTAATTCTTAGCTAAAATTTGTATTTTTATATACAAATTTAATGACTTTACTACTAATAGAAAGAGCTGTGAATACAACATTCCTGTTAAATTTACTAAAACTAGTGCTTTGAAGACGATTCAATCTCATTTTGTGTTATTGGTAAGGATAACCCTTGCCCGCCTTGTCCTATCTACTTCTGAAAAAAGTATCGATTCACTTATTTGTAAATTTAAATTATGTTCTGGTTAAGTGACTTTTTATAACATATTGAATTTTTTTTTAAAGATTAGCTCCACTTTATAAACATATGACTGAGTTAAAAAGTGAGAATTGTTTTTAAAGATATTGTTAATGAAAGAGCTTCGAGTTAAATCAATACAATTAAAGATACGCCACAATAAGTATCATGAGTGAGACTGCAATATCATGTTCGAATAAAAGTGATAGTTACGATTCAATTACTTAATAGCAAAAATAATCTAAAAGTTTTTAATAATATAGCCTATAATTTAGCTCATTTAATTCTGCTTCTAAATAATACTCACATTGAGTCCTAGCTGGCGATCACATGGGACACATTAAACCATAAATCAGCTTATGAGCAAAATCAGTTGAACAGTGTCAGCTTTCAAAATGTCAGCCAAAATAATATGCCAGCACACTACAATAGCAGGGAGTCTGGCGTTCAACCAAATGTCATCAAAGCTAGCCAAGATATTAAAATTAAATCCCATACACATCAGCTTTCAGTACTATTTCTAAACTTTAAAAACTAAATCTATTTACCAATTGAATTTTATTACATAAAGCAGAACTATTTTTACTTCATTTATCTTGGATTAGAGTTTTTACTTAGTGTTATATTGAATATTAATATTTTTTAAATGAATAATTGCTGCAAGACGATTAGTTTGGATACAAGTATTAATATTGGGAAAAGAAAGAAGAGATCACAGAAGTAGATAATATTTATTTTTTTGTTTTAGCTATTTTTTTTTATAATTCACTAGTTTTATACCAAGCTTTAAAAATGTATTTAAAAAAAATTATAACAGTTTGGTAGCCGTAGTGTATCTCTGCTTATGGAATATCAGTAGCTACGTGTAACTGTTATCAATTTACTAGTCTTCCATCTACAGCGTTGCCACGATCATTTTGAAAGTGACGGGAGAAACTATCTCTTCCAACATTTTGAAGCTTTAAAATTATGTTCCCACCATTTTAAATCATAAATAGGAATTAGTGTATCAACCTGAGTGTAATTAGTTGGCGCTTGGTGTACAATTTTAAACACCGGTATTTAAATTGAAAATGTTATTCTTTCTTAAAAAGTGTTGTTTAGAAGTATCTATTTAAATTATTAACTTTATTTTGTTCACCGCGTCTTACCACATGTTCGGGATATTCGCAAGAACATTACAAACGCGAAATTAAATTAATGTATTGAAATAATGGGAAATAAAAGCCGTCTTAGTTTAAGTGAACAACAAAAGAAGTGGCGTTAAATTATTTTAGAATATTTAAAGAGAAGCTAAGTTAAAATACTATTTTTAGACGCATGTCATAACTTTGATTTTGCTGTGAGTTTCTTATATCTAGTTGATAAAAATGATTAGACCTAATTGTAGAATATCCACACTGGACGTCACGTGGCCTAGGCTACTAGGCTTACTTTGACTGTATTGCCCGTGACGAAGAGGTTGAGGTTCAAATCCCAGCTAGGTACAATATGAAGAGTTTTATTCGTAAATGATTAGCACCCTTTCTTCACGAAAAGGCTGGAACATTCCCTCTGGCACATTTCCTCCACTCGATTGTGTCATTATAACAAGTATTTAGTTACTAGTCCATACGGATGGTCAAGTGTTCTAAAGCGTTTGACTCTCAACTGTATTGGGCCGCTCTTAACTGATCTGGTTGGACTTCTAATCCCAGCTGGGTTAACTGACTATATTTTCCCCACCCTCACTTCATAATAGTGTTAGTTCACCTTCTCTTTGCTCTCATCCATTCCCCTACTTGAGTAGATTAAGCTGCTAATAGCCCTTGCATTGATCTTACTGATAAGAAATTAAACAACCGCTACACTCAACGCACTAATTTAAAAAATAATAGCTTTATAGTGAGCAGTTTCCGGATTTTGATGAACTAAAAAGTCTCAAGTCTATAGAATTACCTTAAAAATTCCAAAAGATTACTTTAAATTTATAAAAAAAAAATGCCTAAAAATGTCAATGAAAGTTCAATGTAGAATAATAAATTAAAAGCACACTTTACAAGTAGAAGCTAAACAGTTTCCAATGAAAAACCACAGCTAAACTTGTATTCCGGTAGAAATTAACCTTGATTTACAAATTCTAGCTATCCCTTCCACTGTCACATTTTCAGTTTAGTAACAATGACTTGCTTGAAAGCTAGATTATCCAACCACGCAATTAAGGACGGTACAAATTCATCTGAAGTCTATATTATCTTCTCAGTCTGACAATTATGTGTGGAATAATAAAATGTTTGATTAGTCATGTATTTACAAAAAACTATTAGTATTAATAGTCAACATAAATTCTTAAAAATAACCTACACCCAGTGGCGCAGGAACTAGGGGGTACGGGGGTAAATTTTACCACACCCAAAAAATTGAGGGGGGTAAAAAGTATCATGTTTACCCCCCAAAATAATATAGTAAAACTTTTAAATAATGTAAACATCTTATTGAGGCAAGATACAATGTTCACACTATGATAACATAATAAAAATAA
>CABFWB010007114.1:0-24604 GCA_902151455.1 Timema bartmani | reverse complement strand
ATATATATATATATGTATCTATATATATATAGGCTAGTATGTTTATCATATTCTTTATTTTTTGCCATTGTGTGAATATTTAAGATAGTTTTTGCGTTGGTTTCCTTTAAACTTATTAGTTTTAAAATGTTCATATTTTAGTTAAAGTAAATTGTTGTTTATGTTCAAAGCCTTCCCTTAAGATATTAAAAAGAATTACATTTTGTTTGGTTAACATACAAAGTAATCATTTATTAGTTTACCAAATTGACATGGAGACTAGAGTGTAGAGCTGTGTACAGTTTTTCGAAACAAATGTTTAAGGAATGAAAGGGGAGAAAGGGATGCACTTCTGACCCTCTTTAACTAGGTACCCTTTTGCAAAATGATAAATGGGCCTACATTACTCAGTAATTGCCAAGCTGTGAGTCACAGGTGTTTATTAAAATAATTAATGTTATTTTTGCTGTTGTATTAGACTAGTTGCCAATATCAATTGCCATAGTTCAAAATATTTGTATACATAAGTTTTAAATATAAATAAAAAATTAATTGGAGGGGAAAGGAAGGCTTAAAATATAGTACTAGCACTATCAAGCATTTCTATCCCCAATTCTATAGCTCCAGATGACATCGACTATGGTGTTATTGTGTTGGTTTACCTCAAATCAGGGTTATTGGTTAACATCTTGCCAGAAAAACGTAAACATGTATTTGTAGTGTGATGTCAAATATTTTAAGTCCAAGCTAGTTTGAAGTAATCAAAAATCTACTATATAAATAAAATTAAACCAGTTTGTCAGAAACTTTTGATTTTATTTTTCTCAATTAAACATAGCTAGTAATTGTAAGTTCAAACAAGACTAGTAATCATAACATATTAGCCCATTTGTATATTAATTTGTGTTTCATGAAAAACAATTATATCATGTTCAAACATGGAGATCTTTCTTTTCCTTTTGAAATTGCCTATGATTTTAATACGTGTACGTCTAGTGTTACATGTAAAATGACTTTGGAATATTTTTTGTTGTTTAGTATGCAAGCACAGATTACTATTATCAAATATAAATTACAACTCTGACCTAGCTGATGGTGCAAGATATCTTAATTTTATAGATCTTTAGGACAAAATATCTGGCCTCTATTTGTATTCAGAACTGTTTATTAAGCTGTACTTACTTATATGGTCGCTCGTTGGTGTGGGTACGTATGTGCTTCTTTAAATCACTTAAAGTCGTGAAATATTTGTTGCAATTTTCAGTATCACAGTTAAAGGTGTTTCCTGTATGAAGACGTTGATGAGCCTTTAACCTGAAAATGTAAGGTTTGGTTACCAAGCAAATAAAAATACTAACAAATTAATCATACAAACATCTGCATAAAGTAAGAGAAACGTATATTTAATATTTAAAAAGTTAATACATAAATATAAATTTTCTGGTGGTAAGTTCATTAAAATGATTCTAATTTTTTCGAATACTGCAACTGTTATCTGGCTAATAGAAGTATATCCAAGATTAAATCTGCCTGTATAGGAATATAACTTTAATTTAAGTATAGTTGTTTCTTTTATGACATTAAAAAAAACACATGTGAAAATAGATAACAGCTGTAAACAGTTTTAAGCTTTGGATTGACTCAAGTGCGCTAAATTAATGATACAAAATTAAATCAGAATCAGAGTATCAGGAGAGTGAATTCCTGGTACACCTGAGGATGTAAAATGGAGTGTCCATTAATCTAGAGAGGACCAAGAAATTCGCTTTACCAAACATTATTAATAAAAAAGTATGCTTTCTGGACATGGTTAGATTATTTGGTTGGTTTGTTCCTAAACTGTCCACAATTACATTCCCAATGTATCTGCTTAAAATGCTAGGAAATAGGTTCAATTGGTTCAATGAAGCACAAAAAGTAATTTAATAATTCAAAGAGTCCCTATACTTACCCTCAGTGCTAAATATGGCTAGCTCCAATCAAATGTTTATCTTACAAAAGATGCCTCCTTCAAAGGCTCAGAATGTATGCTGAACCAATTCAAAAGAAGAAAAGCTACATCCTACCACTTATGCTATTAGAATCTACCTAGGCAGGAGATTAACTACCCAACCAATGACTAGGTAATGTTATTGGTGTGTTCTGGACAAAGAAATTCAGCAATACCTGAAACATGAGTATTTTGAACTCACGTTTGTGACCACCAGGTTCTATTGCCTACTCCCCCCAGCTAGAGAAACTTTGTAAGGTGGGTAGAGCCTGGCTATTTCCTTGAGATTCAATTATGTCCATATAGCCATAAAATATAACATTGTCATGGACAGATTATCTAGAATATTTGAAGAACCTGGAGGTACAGAATTAGGTAAAAGGAAAAGCAGTGATACACTCCCCAAACTATTGGATATAGTTGGTCAATTGCTGGAGGTGGACTTGCATTTATTTGGGAGACTCAATTGAAAGACCCAGTATTTGAGGAAATTTCCAGAAATCTTTCTGAAGGTAGAAAATAAAATTTTGAAATCTTGGACGAGCGTTTACTATTAAAACCACCCAGCCATTTTAATTGAAACATAGCTCACATACGCATGTTATTTCAATATTATCACATGTGTCCCATCAAATCCCACTAACCAGTAGTTAAAATATTAAGTTTATTTATTTGAAAAGGGGTACAATTGGTTGGATATTGTTAGCTACAGTTGAAACGCTTTAGTCCTGCACCCTTAGTACCTGACAGTACCAGACTACAGAATTCAACTACTAAGAACCCTTTATATACTCCTTATATCTATGCCACAGACAATATATACACCAGACCCTCAGCCTTGAAAACTTGGGAGTGCTAATTGCAGTTCTCAGTGATAACAGTGCTTCCAAGTGAAACAACTCACTTTCAAATAGTTTGTTGTAAAGGGGTGACAGTCCGAACATGATAGTTAAGGTACCAGTTGGTGTTAATTTAAATAAAAAATTCTAACATTTGAATAATTTAACTTTTTAAATAAGTTAGCAGAGATTTATTGACTTGACCATATAAACTTGGGTATCTCGTAATATACAAAATATAGTCATTATATGAACACAGTTCATTAACCTTGTTTATTGGTCCCAATTAAACATAGAAATAATATAAAAGGCCTAATATTTGAATTGGATTTGATAAAATTTCATTATTAAATATTTGATTCTAGACATTTCCAATTTAAAATATTTGATTTGAATTTTATTCAATTCAAATTAGTAAGCAAAGATAAGAATTTGATTCAAGATTAACAATATTGAATTTGAACATACTTAAAATACACAAATGTTCAAATTTCATGAAAAATATATCTGTTAAAATTCTATAGTAAAAAAATTACAACTCAATAATTGAAAGTAAAGTATGAAATACAATGCTAGTTTAAAATAATAGAATAAACCTGGAAACCATGAGTTAAATCCCACAAGTGAAATAGTAGTCCCACTAATATTGCGTTGAACTCTTTTGTTTGAGCTCCTCCAACTGGATTTGGATCTCTCTTGCTCCATCTTAGTCTTGCTTTGTTGAAATTTTGCCATCGTCCACCAAGTTTCTGCCTTCTTGATTAAATAGAAGGTTAGGACCTTTAATGTTGCGAAATTAATCTGAAGACAATGTTTCTCCAGCTCATAGTGCTTATTGGTATGAGTGGTTAAACGAGTATGTTGCTGGTGTCCCATCGTCTCTGTCATCTCAATTTAAGATCCTCAAAATCTCTTGATAGTCCACACCCGGCCTTGGCCTCCACCGACTCATACTAAACTCCTCAGCTAAGTATGAAGTGCTAGAGGCATGTCTTCTCTAAATGTACCCAAATGGTTGAGTCCCTAATGATCAACACCACCGCTAGGAATCTCTGAAGTAGAATCTATGGCGTTTTTAATTAAAGTGTTTATTATTTTATAAATATTCTTTAACATAAATAAGTTCAGTCCTCCATTAAAAATAACTTTTATCGTGAATTAAAGTTTTAAATTGCTTCACTCAAGAGATGGAAAGTTATATCCCAGTGAGTTTTTTCATAGTGTCACTGTGCATATCAAATAGTTACTACATGGCTACCTTACTTACCAAAAGAAGGTTTTTAGTTGTAACATTATAAAAATATTAAAAGCAGTTGTAAATTAACTATGGGAAAAGCTATAACGGTGGTCTTATGCATCACTTTATATTAGACTAGATTGTTGGTGACGGGGCGATCGAGGCTCAAATCCTGATTGGGTGTAATGAGGGGTTTGTTCCCCTAAATTTCTTCCCACACTAACTCCACACAAATGCTGGTACATTTCCTATAACTGAAGCCTTCTTTATATCAACTCTATAGTTTAAATATTTGGAAGGAGTGAGTGGGTAGTAATATGCAATGTACAAAAAATTAGATAAGAATTATTAACTTCTATTAAGGCTAGAAATAAATAAAAAATCACTGAAACAGAAAAGATTGTAAAATTTACTCTATGGGACTATGAAAAGCATTTCCAAAGTTTTGAGTAGAGTCTTAAAAGGGGCAAGTTGGTTTTCCTGTGTTACAGAGCACTTCCATCTAACTTTATTAAAATCCCTTTCATTTTCATCTATTTGTAGATTTATTTCTAGGTTGAGTTATCCAACAATTATTTTTTGCAGTTTGCTTTTCAAAACTGTGTGTTAGTGAAATTTGATTTAATTAGAATATTGAAAAAAGCTGTCAAAAATGTTCTGGTCCATCCGAATCACCCTAGGCTTAGAAGTGTAAAGAAAATAATAATTTTATAGTAATGGAAATTGATAAAATAAAGAAAAGGGAAAAAATAAACTAATAAGGGTAAATTTGATGAATTCAAAATGGAGTAATCCTGTGTTTGTGTGAAGTGTATTTCCTCTTCTCTCTTTGTGTTTGATAAAGGTAACAATACTGAAATACTACTCTATTTGTGTTTAAATGTGTGTGTGTTTCTACTATAAAAGACAGAAGCAAGGACGATGTCAGCTTTGTGCATTGGATTCTTCCCACACTTTTCCTCTTTATTTAGATGGGTTTTCTTCATCAAATTTACTCTTAATAGTTTATTTTTCTTTTTCTTGATTTCCTTTATTATAAAATTATTTAGACATTGGGCCACCTCATTTTTAAACAGAGAAAATAATGAGTTATTTTAAATCTAGTTTAGACCTATCTACGCCCTTATTGCTTAAGAAATTGTTATTAATTTAATTCTATTTTATTAGATATATAATGAAAGCAAAGTTTTTCTAACAGCTTTGAGCTTTAAATGAGTTAGGCCCTATTTATTTTATGAGTTGAAACATTTATGTTGGGTCTAGATTAAAAGCATATTGAAAATATAATATCTTGCAGTTAGATCAAACTGCTGACTGCAGCAAAGGCTGTATGTGGGTGGACATAAAGACGGATCATCACTCGAATATTTATAATCTAATGGTAGAGCAGAAGGCAGAAACACAATTGTCTGAAGCGAGGCGTATCCAAATGGAAGTGGCTCAAAGGCAGAGATTAAGCATATACATAGCCATTTAATGGAGAAGGTGTGTAATGGAGTGAGGGTTGAAGTGTTTGGGACAGGAAACTAGAAGGAATTTAAGGGTCTTGGTTTAATAAATGGTGAAAATCTGCCCTGGTGCAAGTATTAAAATAGTTAGACTTTGTGCCTAAGAGAAAACCATATTATTTACTCGAGTTCTATAGTCAGTAAGTATACAAGGAGAAATCAGATGGCAAGAACTATGGTAATGTCACCATAACATCATAATTTGCACATTTATTTTACCAATTCGTGTAAAGAATTTACTTCCAAAATAGATGTTACTTTATTTAAAATATCTCTAATGAAAATGGTAGAATATATATATATCATAAAACAGTTATTTTATAAACTAGCAATTTAATAAGAGTTGGAATATTTCAGGGTGCTTCTCAAACAACAATATTATTCATTATAAAGTCATTAACTATATTATTAGTTTAAAGCTTTTGTTGTACAGGTTGAAACTCTTTATGTCTGGCATTCTGTGGTCCGGTAACTCCCATGGTTCAGCATGTTTTGAGATTTGGAAATTGAGGGGCAGCCACCAGGACAGTGCTATTAACCGCACCAAGGCTCCAAAGTCGTTTACATCTGCAGCCAAGTGTTTTAGTTATATATTCTTGTTTTGGCTTGTATTCTAGCCTTTAATTATGTATTCCAAGAGACAAAAAGTTATAAAAGGTGGTATATTATTTCCTGTTTTAAGTTTTATTCTACCTTTTATGACATAGTAAAAAGTATGTAGAGTGGTATGCCAAGCCTAGGGGATATGCATATGGAGTGAGGGTTCTTAGGAATAGAATTATGCAATCCGGCATTTTCCATAGTCCGGTACTTCCAAGGTCCCAAGGGTGCTGGACTAAAGAGTTTTAACCTGTACTTATAAAACATTTATAGAAATTTTAACCTTTTTAAAAAATATGACTACACATCATATTTAGCGTCGAGTGGTCTTTGGATTAAGAGGGATCTAAAACCTCTTTGGAACTAGAGAAATATTCCACAGTTTGTTGTTTTATATGATGCTGTTTTGATTTAGTAGAGAAAGGAATGCAATAGATGAAAAATGCAACAATACCAGGTAGATATTATTATTGGAGTTTTAAGGCATGTCAACACAAAATGGTCATTAGTGCCTTTAAACAAAAAAGTTTAAAAACATAGTAAAATTTCCATAAGGGCAAGATAAATACTGTCAATATGCTTGAAGTAAACAGCATATGTGAACACTAACTTAAAGAGACGATCTAAACATATTAAAGTAAAATATACTAAAATTTTTAAAAACTAATATCAATATGAGATAATAACCAGGTGAGCCACTCTATAAGAGTGAGCTCAAATGGACTTTATAAGATCCACCTGCCGTATAAAATGGGGTACACAAGTAGCTCCATTCACACTGTAGCATATCAAAAAATTAAGTTCACCATAAATACAAAGAGCCAGGTGAATAGGGGCATATTTCTAAAGTTCACCAAAATGTGATGCACAATAAGGGGAGAATCGCAAGGCTTACACACAGGAAGTAGATCCCCTCTCAATATAAAAGCATGGGTGAGTGAAGTATGCCCGATGCGGAGTTTTGTCATGATGACCCCCTCTTTTCTAGACTTGCAAAAAGAAGAGGGCCATCGCGACAAACCATCCCTGATGAACCACAAATGTTTCTGAGCATAGGTCAAAACCAACTGCTCTTTCCTGGTATACAAGACCCCACGCTGAACATAACCCTTTAGGTCTAAGCACGAGACCCAAACTCGCCTCAGGAGGGAGATGAACTGCCTCCTTGACTGCCTGGTCCACCAGTTCATTACCTGAGAGCCCAACATGACCAGGAATCCAGCTGAAGTCGAGCACAAAGTGGACAGTGCCAACAAAGCACTCATGGAGTCTGTGCAGATGAGAGCGAAATGGTGACACTAAGTAAATAATATCTTTGTTACCACTATAGTTTAATCTAGATTGGAAACAAAATGTGTGTTTGCAAGGTATATGTTATTTTAATGTATTCATAATTAATTGGAGTATAGTTATGATAATATGCAATCATTTTAATTTATTAAAGTGAAGTGATTTAGGAGTTACACTTGAGTGGGCACAGACATATGGCCCAAATTTGTTCTCAAACAGTGCCTGTTCTTTTTTAGTGAATACATATGTAGGAGCACATTTCAAAGTTGTTCCTACACTTCTATTTGATCCCTTTAGTGAATCCAGGTCTTGATGAATTAATAATTTAAAAAATACTAGTGGTTTGTTGCAGCAATGGCTGCAGATTATTGCACTAAAGTGTATTCTAAACATTAATTGGGAAAATTTTATATAATAAGCCCTCACTCAACTTTTCAGTTAAAAGTTTACTCAACTTTTCAGTTAAAAGTTTACTCATCAAAGGCCATCAAATTTACATAGATTTTTAGTTTTCTGTGTTTAATTTTAATTAAAACTTATATTTTCCCCCTTCATGCCACAATGAGAACTTGAAAACACCCCTCTCCTGAAGGGGGTGGAGGCGGGGGAGGGGGAATAGCAGGGGGGGGTCTGTAGATAGATGGGTACATACACATTTTTTTTGAAAAATTATCCACTCAAAATTAATTGGTAACAGAGAAACATAATTGAACTTATTTGTATTAAAAAATGAACACCAAAACCTAAACTTAGAACATAAAATAGATTGGATGCATAGAGTATTATTTTGACATCTTATCAACATTAACTTAAAATTAAGTGGTAGCTAGGAAATCTAATTGAACTGATTTGTATTATGATTCTATTTGAATAAATGAACACCAAAACTCATGCACGAAAAAAATGTAAGAAAATATTTTCGCAAAACTGACTACTCAACCATTTAATTTAAAAATTAAATTCAATATTGATTTAAATGTGAATTAACTATATAACATTCCAATGATAATAAATGTTTCCCCAGTCTAAGAAATTCCCTCAATAAAATAATGTGGGCAAAAGATGTACTAAGATCAGCTATTATAACAGCCATTTTATGATCAGAAGTTAATTTTTAATGAAGAAGGAAAAGTATCAATGCAATCAAAATTATATATTTCTGACCCACTACCAGTGATTTGCTTAGTAAATATAAATGTAAGCCTTAAGTTTTATACAATTTAAGTAAGAGTTGAATTATTATCTTTAACCAAAGAAAAATATTTTATCTACGATATAAGTTATTATTTTTAACCAAAGAGAAATATTCATTTACTGAATCAGTTATTTTTTTAACCAAAGAGAAATATTTTATTCACTTAATCAATTTAACCCATGAGAAATATTTTATTTACAGATACAAAACCATGCACACATTAGGGTTTTCATGGTAATTTAAACAAAGAATAAAAAGCTGAAAATTTGATTTTCGTTGGAAACTACTGTTTTTAGTGACAACCTGAGGCTCTAACCTTAAAAATGAGTGGTTGTTTGTCAAAATATTGGTCAAGTCATTTTATCGTAATTTATATTACCAGAAAAGGGCTTATCAAATTATATCTAAGAGCAAAGGCAAATATTTAAAGACAAAGAATAGGCAAAAAATAAGCTATTTTTTAACCTAACATCAGTTTGTTTGAAAAGTATACAAATAATTGCTATAATATTTCTATTTATTGCACCATACCACTAAAATAAGAGTTTAGATGGTATTATTGGAATTTTTTTTACCTCCAATTATTTGAGATATTTAACATTCACTTTCTGAACTGATTGATTATATATGCACACAAGAATTTTTATGAGCGAGAGCAAAAGGGCCTACTAATTTCGCCGGGAAAGTTATTTTCACATGCCACAATCAAGACGGGAGTGACAGCTTTACTGCCCCTCGAAGGAAGTTGTGATACAAATATTTATTGTTCAAGAATACTATTTGTAGCTAGAGAGAAATATTTTATTTACATTTATATACTCTCATGCACAAATCAGGGTTTCCATGGTGATGTAAACAAGGAATGAAATATTGAAAATTTTCTGGGAAATTCAAATTTTTGTTGGAAACTATCATTTTTCCTGGCATACTGGACCCCTTTCCTATAAAATAAGAGGTTGTTTATTAAAATTTGTTCACCCATTTCCTCATAATTTATATTACTGTAAATGGGCGTATCAAATTATATATAAGATATATTGAGTTGTATATACTTAAAAAAGAAAAGAAAATTATTTTTATAAGGAGTGAACATCACTCTCTTGTTGGTTTTTATTTATTCTTGGAACACTATCAGATCCCAAAGACTCATATATTTAAGCGCTTGTCATTTTACCTAGTTTTCATGTCAGTAATGAAATTTAAGTGAGTCAATAATGGAAGGAAACAAACATGGGAAAGCTCCATTCAGTAATGGAAGGGGTAAAAAAACTGGGAAAGCCCCATTCAGTAATGGAATGAAAAAATCATGGAAAATCTAGTCAGTAATGGAAGGGAAAAACATGGGAAAGCTACAGTCAGTAATGGAAGGGGAAAACATGGGAAAGCTACAGTCAGTAATGGAAGGGGAAAACATGGGAAAGCTATAGTCAGTAATGGAAGGGGAAAACATGGGAAAGCTATAGTCAGTAATGGAAGGGGAAAACATGGGAAAGCTAGTCAGTAATGGAAGGAAAAACCATGGGAAAGCTACAGTCAGTAATGAAAGGAAAAACCATGGGAAAGCTACATTCAGTAATGGAAGGGGAAAAAAACATGGAAAAGCTAAAATGGTGTAAATACAAGCCTTAGCAATAGGTGAAAAACTTAATATGTGTAACGTATATGAGGAAAAAAAAATTATTTCATTAATAAATTGATCACAATAAATGTATAAATTGGTTGAAATAGCTAAGTTTATAGTATTGAGTTACACTTTATTAACATCAAAATAATTTTGCCAAGGAAAGTGATATTATTTAGACACCTAGCCTTAGCATCTTAATATTTATTAATTGGGTAGCAGGGTGGATTTGCATATAAATATTGAATTTCTGGTCAACACATACCAAAATGTCATGAAAACCGAGTTAACGAATTTGAAAAAACCCTGCAGAAACATTATCATAACCAATCAATCACCCATTATATTGGCAATGAAGATATATATTTTGTTTCCATAAATAAACTGAATTTTATGAAATAAACATATTGGACATTCACTAAATTTAAATAAATAAACTATGCTACTCAAAATTATGCATTAACTTTGAGGGGAAAAAATTATAATGTAAAGATTGTTATATAAACACGATCAGGTAGAATTCCATCTTTGAAGATTGGTGTCACATTTGAAAATCATTGAGACTGCCCCGTACCATAAAATTAAGACATTGTGATTGGGCCCATTTATAATAAATTTATTATATATGTCTTAAAATGTGTATTTATTTTTTCATTCAATAGCTCTGGTATGCAAAGTACAATCTAAAATGTTAGAGATTACAAATCCAAAATTATACTTGAAGGATTACCTGTAAAGAGTATTGAAGGCTTTTCCACACCCCTCATTATCACACTCGAATGGTTTGATTTGTGTATGCATCCTAACATGAAGGTTTAGGCTGTATGATGTCAGAAATGCTTTTCCACAATCTGGCTCTCCACATTTAAAGTCATAATTACCTAAAAATTAGAACCATATATTAAGGCTATAGAGAAAAAATTGTGTGTGAATAGTATTTTTACTAATGAGTTAAATGCATTAGAAGGAGTGCACCCTGTTTTATTTGATATGTTACAAAGAATTTACTGAAATTTAAAATCATGTCTATATATTAAAAATATATCATTTTTTACACACGCACACACACACACACACACACATCAATTTGAACTTTTATTATCAACAATAGGACACGGAAATAGCTATGAACCATCTCGCCAAAAAAAATTATAAAATGATTATATTATATGAAAGATATACAGGGTGGGGCATTTAAAGTGTTACCAGCTTGTTTCTCGGAAACCACACATTTTGGAGGAAAAGTGTCAAGACAAAAGTTGTTTGGTTTTGGGAGGAAAACAAGTTTTTTTTATATTTTATTTAGTGGCATGATTCAAGGTCAACTTTGTTATTTTAAATGGGAACATGTATTTTTTACTACGGAATCTTATTCTATGTAAAAGAAAGCAATGTTTGTCTGATACGTTTATTTGTATAGCTTCAATTCTCAATGATATTTAACATCTCGAAGTGTAGATTTTTTTTAAATAAGAGGGTGTCATATCCCTTATGTTTTTGACTTAATTTTGATTAAATGCTCCAAGTGTTCAAAGTCTGGTTTAGTGCTCATGTGTACAGACTTCAGCTCAGTTATGTTGGTGTAATTATTTAGTTCGCTTTAGTTGCTCCTTTAAACTAGTCATCAAAAATAGCTCTGTTAATGTAAAAGTGTGCCAAATATTCTAATTAAGTTTATTTTATAAAAGTTTCCTGATCAACATCTGCGTCCTTGTATTAATAATCGTTTGCGATTTATTTTTAAATTCTTTTCGAAATGAATGCATATGAAGAGACGTTAAACTTATTTATGACTTTCAGTGAATGCAGAGGAAAATAAAGAGTATTTCCAATTTTGACTTAAGGTTACAAAACATGGAGTAGAAATTAACAAAAAAGGTGTCTTGGAGAAACTGTCTAGCTTTCCCAGTTTCCGAGATAATCACACAATTTTGAGCTCAGAGACAAGTGTAAATGCCTGCCAGATAGGCAGCCAGAATCGCAGTGTTACTTCACACTACAGTCATTTAAACATTTTTACCAACACGTGTGACTATGTATCACGTACATTTGGCCAACAAGAATGGTTTGTGTGTTATGATGGAGAATCTCAGATACTTTTCCTTCTTCATAAGCTCCAAAGTGTTGCTATTTGTTACATTAGTGAGTTATGCTTACACAGTTCACACTTGGGT
Organism: Timema bartmani; assembly: GCA_902151455.1. Classification (NCBI taxonomy): domain Eukaryota; kingdom Metazoa; phylum Arthropoda; class Insecta; order Phasmatodea; family Timematidae; genus Timema; species Timema bartmani. The sequence goes on along the minus strand of CABFWB010007114.1, from coordinate 12,171 downwards.
GGGATTTTATTTATTACACTCACTGGAATGTTGAAAGCTAAATTAAGAAATACAAATTGTAGTTAATGCATGTTTTAGTTCTTAGCTTCAAAAGCAGATTCATAGCAAGTGTTCAAATTGGCGGCCCCTAGCGTCATTGCAATAATTGAGGCGGCGTATCAATGACTGGCGTATTCTTTCGAAAACATGTGGTGTTTCTAAACCTATCAAATGCAGCACCTATCCTGGCAAACAGGTCTTCCTCGGATTCAACGGCTTTCTCGTACACCAAAGCTATGACAAAGCCCCACAGAAAGAAGTCTAATGGATTAAGGTCAGGAAAGCGTGGTGGCCACACAACAGGCCCACCTCTTCCTATCCATCGGGCAGGAAATTCAGTGTTGAGGTATTCACGCACCGCTCTTGTGAAATGAGGTTGGGCACCGTCGTGTTGTAGCCACATGCGTTGTCAAACGAATAGCGGTACATTCTCGAGGAACAATGTAAATGTCAGAAATTGGCAGTAGATGTGGCCAGTCAAGCGTTGTAGCATCAGGCAAGGGCCAATGAGATGGTTACCCACAATGCCCGCCCAGATGTTGACAGAAAATCTATGCTGGTTGCCCATGATGACAGTTGCATAAGGGTTCACGTCATTTCAAATGTGACTATTTGTACTATTAAAATAGCCATTTCTGATGAATGTTGCCTCGTTAGAAAACAATACCATAGTGGAGAAATCACGTCGAGGAGCATAATCTCCTGGCCCCAATGCCTGCACCTTTCGCATGTGGTATGGCTGCAGCAGCTGATCATGCATGACACACTATACTGTGGAATGGGACACATTCATTTGGTGCATAATGGCACGTGTGCTTGTTGACGCGTTATCGTCCACAGAATTCAGTACCTCTTCTTCGACAATTGGAGTGCCAACATTCCTCGGGTGACCAGATCCCCTTCATAGCTGAAATGTACCCGTTTCACGAAGTTGATGAGTGACATCGGTGAAGGTCCGCTGATAAGGTTGAGTCATGCAGGATATATATCGTGGTACAACCATGCAGCTGCTCTTGCGTTTCTTCTAGCTTCACTGTACAGCATGACCATGTCTGTCATTTTCTGCGTTTGTGTATTTTGCCATTTGACTTGTAATGCGCACAACATGCAATGAAGTCATGTGGACTGATGCAGTCTGCTCGTGGAGGAAGGGGAAGATAGTGATAATCATAGTGGGGNCACACAAGTTTGAGCTCAGAGACAAGTGTGTCTAACACAGCCAGCAGCACAGCTATACTGGCTACCTACCTGGAAGAAATTAACACTTGTCTTTGAAATCAAACATGCATGATTATCTCGGAAACAGGGAAAGCTAGACAGTTTCTCTAAGACACCTTTTTTGTTGATTTTCACTCCATGTTTTGTAATCTTAAGTCAAAATTGGTAATACTGACATATTTTATTGCAAAAAAAAAGTGTTACTAGCCCCCTCCCCCCTTTTTTACATTTAGTTTATTAATGATCAAGGTTTCAATAAGTAGTATACAAAGATTTGTTGTAATACTCTAGCAGTTTTCATAATATTTCCCACAACAATCGTTTTTAGCTATATCTTTAGGGGTGTAATATTTAAGATGGACCCTAGGTTTCTGATGTGAAAAATTCTATTTTAACCCAAGGAATAGCCTGCCAAAGTCTGATGCAATATTTTAGATACACATTGTACATACATACCAATACATAATTTGTGTCAAATGAAAAAAAATACATAATTTATGTGTCAAATGAAACAAACCATTTGCGAATGTATATATATGGCTAGGATTTTTATGCCCTAAAAAATGCTAGAAAATACTTTATAAAAATGCATTTATGACCAAAAAACTAAAAACTAGTCCTTTTAAAAAAAGTAACAAAAACGGAAAAAAAATTACCAACAAAATTTACATTTATTTTTTAATTCCTTGCAAAATTAATTAAGAAAATAATTGGTGCATGAAACAAAACAAAAATAATCCAAAAAATATAGTTTAGTTCAACTGTGTGTCAATAGAAATTTTTTATTTTACTAATCGATTTTACTAACTTTACCTATAGAACCAAAACCAGATATACCACTCAATTTTTTTACAGTTTATGTGGCAAACTAAAAATGTATGGCCCAAAGACATGCCCTATAAGAGAGGAAAAAAAACTCTTAATATACAATTTAACTTTTTACAGTGTCTATGACAAAGTGAAAGCCTTTAAACAAAAAATATGTCGTATAAAAGAAAAACAGGTGATGGGTGGAAGTCGTCTTACAGCTTACTGCCATGGTGGCACCACCATTTGATATGATGCGTGTACATATGTTCTAAACACGGGCACTCCCCTCCCCCTCTTTTATTTCCTCAGTCTTGCTTCTAGATTTCAAGGAAAATCATACCAAAATATGCAAAATAATGCAAAATAATGACTCTAAAATAACAATAAATGCTTTAAAATGACTGAAAAATTTTGAAAATAAGCCATAATGAGTAATAACACTGAAATATGCTAAAATATGCCCTAACATAGCTAATTAAATCAGCTTAGTTTCTTATGAAACAAATTTGTATACACTTGAACATTTTAGATGCCTATGTACTAGCTATAGCAATGGATTAGGGATTAGTAAGGCTAAATTTTGATGAAATACACCCACATTTGTGTGGAGGGAGAGTGGAAAACCATTTAGGAAAACCACCCTCAGTGCACCCGACTGGGATAAAACCCTGAACTCCCCGTCTTCGGCAGTCTAGTCCAACATGAGAGTAGCGCATTAGACCATGCGGCCACCGAAGCGGGTGGATGGTATTTTGATTTTAGGGAATTTTCAGGCAGGAAATACAGACTTCCCGCAGGAGCAGGTTAGGATATGGGAAAAAATTTAAAAAATCTATTTTCAATTTTGGTTTATATTTATTTTTCTTATTTATAATTTTAGTCTTTCCATTCATTCCAATAAAAAAAAATTATGATAAAATTAGAAGCTTATGACCATTTGATCAGAAAGGGATCAAAATTGATAGTTTCAATTAAGTTAAATGTGCTGGTAGATGTCAAAAATATGTTTGAATAGGATCAGAAAAGGGACAAAAAAAATGATTTGGTTGCAGTTAAAGGTGTGAACAATAAAATTAAATTGTATATCTTGTAAAAAAAATGTAAAAGGAAAAAAAATTGTACACACTAAATTTTTATATTTGTTTATTTTTAAATTGTAAGTTTTCCAAATAAAAACCAAAAACTATTTTGTCTAACAAGTAATGAGTATGGTTTTTTATGTAATGTATAATAAAAAAACTCAGGCCTAATGCAACTATTAATATTGTGTTATTTTGATCAAGCATTTTTGGTATGAATATAAATTAATTCTAAAGAGATTTTACTAAAAATAAGTTGTCAAATAAGAAACATGTGGCGCGACTTTTAGTAACTACTTACACACAAAAAAAAAAAGATATTCAAACTAATCTGAATTAATAAAAGTGAGCCACAGTCTTGTCCATAAGAATACCAAAAACATTTCTCAACTGAGCCAGCGTGCCTGGTTACCTCTTACATTTTAATTCTTAAGGCCCTCACAAAAAGGGCTGAAATGAATCCAAATATATTAGTTTATTATTATTTATGATACAAAAGCAAATGGATGCATTTCAAAATAATATTTACATAATAGACATGTCTTTATAAGTATGGTAAAGGTGTATTTCATGCATAATTAGATATTTAAAAGTCAATTTTACCATTAATTTACACTAAAAAGCGACTGAAGTTTTGGGTGTCCATCTACTTTATAGAAGATAAAGTTAATTTAAATTTAATAAATATTATTTTAAATTAATATTAAATTCAAACGCGACATAGATAGATGGTCCTTAACAGTAACTATTAAATATTTTTTCCTGCCCAAGTTTTGGGAACAACCAATTTCTGGAATTTTTTCCTCAAGTTCGGGGTCCTGCACAGCCATAATATAGATACACACATACATGTGCCTATATCAATTTTGAAATGCTTCTAGGAATTTTATAATACAGCAAAACACTTCACCTGGATCTCCCTGGTTAACCATTTGATAGCCCGAAAGTTTTGTGATGGAATGTTATATCAGCAGTAAGTGTTCTGTTGTCTAAGGGTGAAAGAGCACTGTCCAGCAAAGATAAAATAAACTTGTGAATCAATTCCTTTCTTTATTCTCTCAATCAATCATCATGTTAATAAAATCTAATTCATTGACAAAATTTTATTTATTAAATTACACCTAATTCTATTAAATTGTTTCCTTATTAAATTATTAATTCTCAATTTATGCCAAGAATTAGCATCGATTAATACATTATTTTTAATTATTATGCTAATATACATTTATTCTACACAAGGCCGTAGCCAGCCAATAATTTCATGGGGGGTTTGGTGGGCACATCTCCCAATTGCAGGAAGTTAAAAAAAATTCTAAATGATAAACAGTTCTAGACGCTCTCTGAAGTGGTTTTTTTCATGGTAAAATAATTCACTAACTGCCGAAGGCTTGGAAAATTATGTAAATATTAAACACTTTTTGAAGCTCTGTGAAGTTTTTTTATGGTAAAATAACCCCCAAATTGCCGAAGACTAGGACAATTTCTAAATATTTAACACCTCTAGAAGCTCTCTGAAGTGCTTTTTATGGTAACACAGCCCCTTAATTTGTATTTGTATCTTAATTTTGATATTGTTTGAACAATAAATAAAGCCATACGGTACTATATTTTGTTCATAAAATTTCACGGGGGGTTTGAACCACCAAAACCCCTCCCTGGCTACGGCCTTGATTCTACATCAGGCCCAACTATACCATAAAGGTAACTATTTATATTGATGCAGTGTCTACATATAATGTGTTTTAGATTAGCTGCGCTTAGCTAGAATATTGTAGTCTATAAATTAAAATAAATATATTAGAAGATTGAAATCCCAACTTTTTCTTTCACAGCCTTTTAGCGCATACTTTGAGGTTTAATCAAAACCAATAATCCCTGGTAACTCCTATGCCTCCAACCATAATGCTTATTCTATAAAGCAATGGTTTTACACTTATAGATTTAGTAAATAAAACTAATTCGATTTTAGTGTCTCTCAGAGGTAAGCTTGAACCACCAACCCCCTTAAAGTGATTACATAATCCTTGAATGCTCCCTTATGACACACTGTTGAAGGAGTAATTAAAGGAAGTATTACCCTATTACACTAATAATATGTTTACTTTGGTTCATGCATACCTTGGTGAGTTTTAACATGTGTTCGTAAATTACCAAGTGTACTGTAAGTTCTGGTGCAACCATTATATTCACATGGATATCGTATAGCTTCCTTTATATTGGAATCCAAGTCTGTTAGTTCAGGGATTGCAGCAGGTTGAGAAGAGTCCCCTGGACATGCAGATCCGGAAGATGGACTTACCACATCATCATGAGGTTCTGTTTCATTTTGGTGCCTATGAAAATATAATAAAAATATTAGAATATGCAGCATTTTGTGGTACAAAAAAAATAATTAAAAATTATTGAATTTTGAGAGTTTCTTTGCAGAAAACTAAAAATTGTGTATATCAGATATTTTGGCTTTAGTAGGAAGATGTAGGTAGCCTATTAAAGATATCACACTGATCACCATGAGTGAGACGTTTGAAAATCTAAAAATGTCTACTCTTCTGACAAGTTAGGCAAAATTGTAGTTGCTCATCAGTTTGTAATTTTAAATTAAAGCCCTTCCAAAATTAATTAAGAAAGAAATATTGGCTATTTTGTATATGCTAACAATATAAGCTATGCAACTGCTACATATACTTTTTATACAATTTTATAGTGTCTTTAAGATTACCTGCAGCAACCAAGCTTGAGTTCTTAACAATTAATATAAATATTTTAAAGTTTATTATATATCTAATTTTGAATATTACTGTTTGACTTTATAGATAAACGAAAGAAATCACGGTAATAAGGTCTAATTTTGTGGTTTGTTAATGAATATAACTTTAATGAATTTTCATCCTTTCTTATACAATATTGGGAAAGGTTATTTTGTTGTTTGAAATTACTCCTGTGAGTTATCTAGTCTTTTCATTATATTACGTATTTTATTTGAAGATATTTTCATGTAAAATGGGAATATGAATCAAAGTCTTTTAATGACTGAGGATAGAAGTCTTGATGACTTATTTTTTAATCCTGTCTGGTTTAAATTATTGTTTATTTACATATATGCGGAGTAACTTAACGAGCAAGTTCCTTGTGGAAAGTGATGGTTAAAATAAATGATTTTTTTATTTTCTCTTGCAAATTTTCTAATGTAATTCTATATTTAACGTTGATATCGTCTTTATATACATAATAAATATTATATATTTACATACTCTACGACTATCATAATTATTTTGCTATACCATCATATATGGTTTTATTTGTTGAAATACATATATACACAGCTTTAATTATATTTTCAATGAATAAATATCAAAAAAGGCATTTACTGGTTTTTTCCTTAATGTTATAAATAGTGAGCATACTCTTAGGATATTTGTTTGTTTACTTATGTGTTTATTCAACCTTTTTTTTTTTTAACTTATATACATTTAAGGACAGCCATCTAGCAATTATTTCGCAACCAGATGAGTTGCGTGCTCTGAGTTTCAGGTGTCTGTCCTCAGACAATTGAAACAATTACTCAAGCGACTCACTCTGATTGTGTTAATAATTTTTTTGTAACTATTTGAGCCTTCTATTTTGATTAGTAAATATTAGGTAAAGGAGGTTTCAATCTTACTACAATAAGCTCTGGTTTTAGTGAACCCGGTTGTAGTGAACATTCGAGTACAATGAACTTAATTCATTGGTCCCAACCCACAGACATTTCAATGTGTGTTAAAAAAAATTATTTATAATGAACCCTCAATTTTGGTTTTAGTGAATAGAAAAATTGAAACTTTCAATAAGAAATGTCACTCTAACAAAATTCTTTAAAAAGATAACATTTGGTAATTTAAACTTGAATACACCAATTCTATATCTGAGTTCTCATTTATGTAGCACAAAGCTTGATTGAAAGTATGGATTTATGGATTATGGAAAAGAAATGCAGGGGTAAGGGAGGTAGGGCTAAGCTTAAACAGTCACTGCACTCATTGACCTGGCTTAAGTTTTAATACCTTTGTCTGCAGCAAGTAAAGGAAGATAGTCTTCTGAGTTGTATTAATATGACAGGAGTTACAGGATAGTGAATGACAGTCTATGGACATTTAGTAATCTCTTTCATTCACTAATCCCTTACTTCAAGAAGGTATATGAAACCCAAAAAATTAAACTTTTCTACTCAGTTTAGTTTTTTGAATGCAAATAGTGTGGACTCAAATGTGGGAAAAGCACAAACTCTAAAGAAGGATCTGGAAAAAAATATTAACTAAAACCGTATACAGTAAACAACAGCATATTATAACTTATTTTGTTTAAGATTAATTAATATATTTCAATAAAGAGCGATTGTAGGCCCGTTTGAACTCTTATTTTATCACTATCCCATTACTTTCAGAATATTTTTTTAAATCGCTTTTAGTGAGCTTCGGACATAGTGAACAAAATATCTGAGTCCGTAGAGGTTCATTATAACCAGAGTTGACTGTATATGTCTAGGCTATACATATTAACCACGCTACTGATGTAGGATTGAGGAAGATAAAATTTACAGGAAATGTACCCACATTTAGAAGTTAGAGGACCATAAAAAGATAAATCGGTTAGGTATTATTACACCTTTTGAAAAAAACCGGTTTAACTTATACTATCAAAAAACTTACACACATTTTAAGTTACCGATACTGTAATTAATTTTTAATCTGGTCTACTGTATTATAATTATTTATGCTGTTCCTACTCTAGCCAAGTAATAATTTCATTGCATTGTGTTCTGTTCAATATTACTTAGTCATGAAAGCTTGTGTCACCAGTCATTCACTGTACAGTGAATCATTGAAAACACTTTAATGATTCACTCACAGGAATCAGCTTTAATAATGTGTAAAGGGGCCATCCTTAACTTACTTAAAGGTTTTTGGGGCATAGGAGTTTCAGGTGGGTTTTTTTTACATTTCCTATGTGTGGGAGAGGTGGGTTATAATCCATCTTGGCTAAGGTTTATTATCAATGTTTATGGCAAGACAAAATCTAACGAAAAAAATTTTGTCAGAAAATTCTGAAATGTTTCATTTTCATTCATTGATTAAACCCACTTTAAATACCTACTAATCACTATTTTCTAGATATAATTGGAAATGTATACTCCATTTTTTGCAGGAAGTTAGTTAGTTACTATAAAAATGATTAATGACTTTATGTTTTAATAAAAATTACTATTTTAATTTGGTTGAATAAAAATAAACAGAAATCCAGTGTTGTGTGTAAAACTGTGTCCGTATTTCACATCCCAAACAAGTATATCATCAACCCAGATCAAGTGAGCCATTCTGGGATCAGCTTGTCACAATGGTTTCATTTATTTCACCTCAAAGTTCAAAGGGAAGAAGAGTTTTAACGGATTTATTTGTTTTAGGTAATGTGCAACATTTTTGCAGACGTACGGTCAAAAATGTATTTCAGTGTACAAAGAAGGCCTACTCATAGGGATGTGGTATCGAAATAAAAGTATCGATACTGTACTCATTTAAAGTATCGGAAGAAAAATATCGGTACCGTACTAGTATCGAAAACAATAAGTATCGGTATCGAGATTTTAATCTAGAATTTTTTTTTTATTGTGTAGTAATTTCAACTTTTGCAGAGTAATAATGTTTGTACTTTCATATCTATTTAAACACTAAAAATTATAATAATTTAACCATATTATAGAATATTTCAGTTTATCGCATCTCTGCTGTGTGTTGGAACTTGGAAGATTTGATATATAGTATTGTATAATGGATATGTCTATGAAAGTGTAGATGATGGAAAGTTATTTAATAGCTAAATATGATTAGTAATATATTTTTTCAATCTATTTTACAACCTTCCTTAGCCATTGTAAACATTTATTCCAAGCATGAGTGAAGATAACAAAAAAGTTGTTTCTTTCGATACCGGAGTGTGAATACTAATATCAGTAAAAGTATCGGAAAAAAAGTATTAGTATGGAAAGGAAAATATTTTCACATCCCTAGCTACTCATATCACTGGCTTTATTACCAATCCTTATGTCTAAAAATAATTAAACAATTTAAATAACCTTATTTACCAAAGCTATCGAGGTAAGTAAACTTCATATTTAATATATATTATAAGCTGCTTCAAAACTGATATGCCTGTCGTTTCATCACACAAAACACTGAAATAATCCACAGAATGCACATTTGTTATTATTTCACATTAATTTCTGAAGCTAAAATGTCAAGTAGTCCTTGCATTACTCTTTCCGAAGTGCAATGTGCATTTTTTCCAATATCAAGATGTCTTAAGTATGTACAACCCATTGCCTTAAAATGCTCAAGCAGTTTTTCATACAATGTAGTGTGTGGTAATTCGTTTTTTGCCAACCAATACATAAATCGTAAGGCTTCCACAAAAGCATCTCTTTGCAAGTATTCAACACTGAAATTGATCTTTCAATTTGTCCTAATCCGGGTTCTTCAAGGAATCAGTGTGTAACTTATATTGGTCATGGTCAACTAAACTTTCTTTTCAAAGTCTTTTGCACTGTTTGGTCATCCAAGTCACTTATTTGTTTATGGTCCGTTTCTTTCCGTATTCAATACACGGTGAACACATCATTCCATTATGTTTTATCACAACCAAATAAATATTTGAAACCAGTCACTGTTTACACCTGTTAAGAGATGCTTAGAAGTATCGTTTTTATTTTAAACAGACTGTGTTTCACGAGATGGACCTGCTTCCGCAATGTCCTTGTTCGCACTTTCATTTTTTTTACAGAAACTTAAAGAGTGTTGTTTTCTGCTTTAATTTCTTACTCATTTTAGGTTTTTATGTTAATTTATTGAGATTATTATATTTGTGCGCCTGTATTGAGACCAGGACAAACTACGTGTGTAACTGTTCACAAAATTTAACGCTGTGCACTAGATTGCGTAATTATAATATTCAGCTTGCCGTTATGCTAACGATAGTCTCCTGCCCATCATTCTCTCCCCACTTATCCCTCATCAACTTCCCAACCAACTCTCATCCCCTTCCCCGCCCAACCCACATCCTTTTCGTCGCCCAACTCTGTTTTACTTTGAATTATGAATATGTATGTCCACTACATGTCACTATTGCTTGGAAGCTATTATTTACTAGTAATTACTATACTTAAAATCATAATGTTAAACATTTAGAGGTAAATTACAATTTGCTAGCATAACACAAAATCCACTATGAACGAATGAACGGAAAAGAAAGAAGAGCTGTGAACGAGTGACTTTCATCTCAGTTGTTGATTCATCTGAAGAACAAACAAACAAGAATGAGAGAAAAGATGTTATGTCCAATCTAAACTTGTATTTAAAACGCTAACAATCATGCCCTCAAATAAAACCCTTGCTATCAAGTTAGGAGAGAAGTTTTCGTCTAGAATAGCGGTTTTACTGCTACCTCAGCTGGTGATTAGACAAAGATGATAGTGTAAGAGCGAAAAGAAGGTTGAGGGGAAGAAATCAAGAAACACAACTGGGTCTTTCATTCACTTTATGAGTGACACGTATGTAGTTTAATATTGACATAGATAAATGAGTAGTACAATATTGGAACCAAGCAAAATAAACACACAATTTGAAGCGAAACATAAAGAAAATCACACAGAAAAGTATATATATATATATATATCACAAAAATGATATCACTGCACATGTCAATATCTATGTCATCAAAATAATTTCTTATGAAGTTATAAATTGTTGATGTTACCAATGTTAGTAAAAATTGTAATTTATTATACATAGAAGGTTGGGTTATGTTAGCCAGGTAGAACCATAATAATAAATAGATCATTGTTTTAAATATGACCTCATCTGACCACAACTCTTATGGTTTGAGTTGTTTGGGATTAAGCTGTAATGGATAGTGTGATAGTTTACGCAGTATATATTTATAAAATAGCCTATTCAACTTTTTTTCTTATGAGATAAAAGAAGAATAGTAATTCCTTTGCAAGAGTTGGGTTTGTTATATTAAAAGAATAAAAGTAGTCATAAAAGACTATTTTTGTGGTTTTATAAAAATAATAAATTTAGTTTGGGAGATTGTTTTGGGTCATGCTACATGTTCTCAAACTCGTATTTGCCCATTCTATGCTTTTAAAAGTAATATGACTGATATGACTTTACTTGTGAGTTGTTTTTTTTTAATAAAATAGCTATGTATATTTATTTTTAATGGTCATTTATGTAAAGTTTGACTCTCCATATTAATTTCTTTAAAATATAATTAATAGCATGATATTTTGGTTAGAAAAATCAAATCTTATTACAATCTAAATCAGGAGTGGTCAGACTTTTTAATCTACTCCAGAGAAGAAAAATCCTTTGTGATCTACTATGGAACCATAGGCTTACCTATATTGTTGGTTTCTTTGGTAAAAAAATTAATAAAGCAGTTTTGTGTTTTATAGTAAAATCATATTGTTTGTAAAAACTTGTAAATTAGTCCTTTCACACATTGAAACTTATTTTCTCATCAAACTACATATTTTATAATTTCCCTGATAAAAGTATTTTCTCACTAAACACTTGACTTTGAAGTTGATGCAAGAAATGGAATAATCTTAGGAGAGTTTGTATTTGTATGTAGCAATTCATAGAACCATATTTTAGAAGCGTATATTAAAAATAAAGCTGTTTTATGTGCCAAAGGAAAGAATCCTTAAAACTAATAAATTGTGCACTACTCCCAGTGAGTGAACTAGCTTAGCTTTTATCCGATCCCTATGATTAATAATTATAATCATCTGTAAAGTTTTTTTAAATGTGTAAGTTATAGGACTATTATGATTGGTATAATGCTTTTAGTAGTGTTTTTAAAACTATAAACCACTTGGCTAAAATAAGGTGCAAGTGTTCCAAACACACACAGAAATAAATGGTACGGCACACCGCACAGACTTTCTCTCTCTTTCTATAAACTCGTAAGATTTCTGAACGGAATAATG
>CABFWB010007113.1:0-27365 GCA_902151455.1 Timema bartmani | reverse complement strand
GGGGGGGGGCTACATAGACACAACATGGGCTCCAGATAATAGGAGGGGAGGAGCGAGGGATATCATCTAAAAATAGTGCACAGAGAAAGGAACTCACCCCCAACATCCTCCTCTTGTTAAGGGTGTCTAATATCTTGGGCTCAGAGTAAGTTACAAGTTTTAAGGTAAACAAAAATAACACACTGCTGGAGGGTTACAAGATTCAAAAACAAAACAAGAACAGCAAATTAATGTCGAAAAATAATACAATAGATGGAAGTAGTAACAATAAATATATTCCTGCGAGCTTGATTCTTAAAAAATATATTGCACTTAGAAGCTCGACAGATTCTATTCAAATGATATAGTTATAAAAGGCTAATTATACAATTTTTCAATATTAATGTAATGCGAAGATAATAATCAAGGGTACCTAACTTAAAGTAATAGACAAAAACGAATACTGAACAAAACTATTTTATAATTTTAATTCCTTATATAAGATGGGACGAAAAATTATAAGAAATAAATTAAATATCTTGAATGATAAAAAAAAAACCCAAATAGCTTTAAATGAACATCTGAAATTCTTATCCAAGAAATTGGAAAAGGGTTAGTCTTAAGTCGGTTCCTTTCACGTTATTTTAAACGTTGTCAAGTGGATTAAAGACCAATGTAAAGACCAATATAAACTACCCAATGTGAAGAGTTACCAACAAAGTAAATTGCACCGACACTTATTTGGTGGGCGAAAAAACGAAATTCCAATGACATTTTTAGACAACTTGATCAACAAATCTTTGAAAACAAAACCAGACTATTTATTTTGGTAAAATTATCACGACAGAAAAACTTTGAGCTAGAATATAAATATGCCACAACACGGTGTTCGTAAGTAATGAAATATATTTTTAATTTCTAAATACAAAATACGCCCCTTGGATTAACTTCGTGCATCCTGTCCCTCCCCTAACAATCGTAAAGAAGCTCGCGTATTTCTCCAAATCAAGTTCAAAGAGCAACAATTTGTTTACTGAACCCATCTTGTCACAAGTAGTACAGACAATCAGATAGCAGCCAGTCTCAAGAATGTGGATAGTAACCCGGTAAGATCACGAAATAATGGGTTTAAATTACCATGTAGAACAGCGGGTGTTCAACCAGCGGTATGCGTACCACCAGGGTACGCAAATACTTCTTAGGGTTCTAAGGGGTTATGTAAAATTGAACAAAAAATTATATACAATACTTACACATACATTTCTCATTTAGAACTCATTATTTAGTATACTATTTTAGATAAAGATTAAAGCATATGAATATATGAATAGCTTGCATTATACATCAACAACTTTAAGGGTACACAGTTGAAAATAAATTATATCTGGAAATAGATATAGCGTATGGGGGTAGATGCTGGCTTACCTTCCTGATATCGTCCAGGTTGTGTATCTCTGGTGACAGCCCGCCGTGGACGCACAGGAACTGTTGGTTCATGAGGGCGGCCAGAGGCAGGCAGTCGAACGCCTCCATGCACGCGTCGTACACTCGCTCCGAATATTTTATTTTACCTGCCGCAAAAAAAGAAAAGTTCAATAGTAGCCACTCTCATTCACAGGTGTGGATAAACGTTCCACGTAACCTCAATGTATCGACAATACCTCAAGAGCCCGTCTCACCTCACGGATAACGTATAGCTTTAATATAAGGGCGTAGAAAGGAGGGGGTGGGTCAAGGGCCTACTGACTGCATTCTCAATGGAGCGGCCGTAGGACGTTTGGCACATTTACCCCACTAAAAAAACACCCGTTTGGACCAATCTATACAGGAAGCTTGGCGCAGTATTAGTAAGTAAACAGGAGGTCTTTTGCACCAGCCGAGATAAGACGTACGGACTAAGAGTAAACAGAATTATTCCTTTAATTTATGCAGACCTAGCCTATCATATCCTAATTTAACCTAACCATCAGGCTAACCTTAGCTAACCTAACCTAACCTAACCTAATTGTTAGATGATTGAACAGACACTGGCTATGTAAACGCGAGTCAGAAGTAAACAAACACACAAGATAAGATGATTAACAGGTGTTTTCACAACTGCGCCAAACGTCCTATGACCACCCTGATCCAAACGAATTGTTTATTTCAGCTAGGATAATCTCTGATTGAGCTAAAAGTACTCCAAACCCTAGAAAAAATAGCCTCCTACGTAGGTAAAACGGCTGGAACTAGGCGTCGCTAGAGGTGAAACATTTCCGGGAAAATATTCAGACCAGTGAATTCCAGAGGAAGATGAAAAACCACTTCCTAAACTCCCAGTCAGAATTCACGGCCTGACTTTCCCGTTTAGGGCAAGTCTTTCGGCGGTCGCCCATTTCGAACCTGCCGGAGACATATAGTAGCCCCGTGGCTTCAACATTTAGGTATATACCTAAATTTTGACAGTCAGAAGTGACTAAACACATGTTTTTTGCAGATCATATGGTTCGGCGTAGGGATACATAATTTGGTCTGGTAACTTTTCAAACCCGTCAGCTGTCAGTGAGCACCAAAGAAGCCATGGGGCTACTTTAGAGTCACCTGGCTTGTAAACAAATTTAGCGCCGATTTTACTTTGTGCAATTCTAGTCTTTCTAACAACTTGAACCGCTCGACCATAACTGCTTGGCATTAGTTTCCGTACAGAGATTCTCGTCTAACCTGGCAGCGCACGGCCAGCTATTGATGGCGTGATATAGCCAAACTGTGACGAAAAGAAGCTTTTGAATAAACAACCAGACCTTTATGAATAAATTATTGGATATTTCTAAATACCTCATGTTTTGTTTATTTGCTCATTTTAGAAGCACACTCCGTCTACCCTGAAAGATGTTATGATTTTGGTAGTAAGCCCGTTTTGGGAGGCTTTATTTCTTACCAGAATCCTACTGTATAGTAGTATTTTGGTAGGGTAAAAGGCCTTCCAGAACGGTTGTTATCTTATATTCTGCAGCTCAGTGTAACTCGTCAAGGTAAGCTCGCAACCTTTCAGGGTCAACCGAGTGTGGACCCGCATTTCAGAGGATATAAAACATCGTAAAACACTATTTAGATCTGGTTTACAGATTGACTAACCTAACAACTCGCCATTAGTGGGCGCGCGGACTAGTCTGATTTAGTCTCACTTGTAAGTGGCCGGGAGGTTGGGGTTCGAATCCCGACAGGAAGTAGTTTTCCCTCAATTTTTTTCCACTCAGGCCTTAATGACCCCATTGTGTCGAGGGGCCTCTAAATAATAGTAATAATAATAATAGTTCCACTCTTTNTTAAAAGCATGATCTCTTACTTAAAAATCTATCTTGCACACCTCCACCCTGTTAAAATGAGTTTAAGCCGGATGGGGAGAAAACAAACAAACAAACAAACAAACTAGCCTAAATAGCAAACACCGGGAAACTTGAGAAAACCGGAAGTTTTTTACTCTGTGAACACCGGATAACTTTCAAAATAGCCACTGTGCTCGCACCGGTGTTCAACCAACCCCCCTCTACGGGGTCAAGTTAGCAAATATACTCCTTAGCCGTCAAGGTTCGTATCTCAGCTGGGGCGCACTTTGGATGGTTTCCTCTTAGCTACCTTCCACTGGTTCCTTCCTCTTATAAAGTATTCAAGTCATTAATAATCTTAGTGTACCGATTTAAAACACACACACACACACACATATATAGTTCAATTGTAGGTCATAGAGAAAGACACGCCTCCCACGTGACTACGCTCATTTGGGATTGAAGGGAGGGGGAAGGTGACACTTACGTTAGAGATCATAAGTGAATGAAACAAGTCCTACTGGCGACCGGCCAAGTGGGTTAACGATCTGAAACAAGGCCGGCCAGGACTTCCTAGTGCCTCTGAGTGTCTTGCAGCGACTGTGAGAGAGAGGGGAGAGAGAAGAGAGAGAGAAAGACAAAGAAAAATAAATAGAGACAGAAATAGAAAGAAAAGAAATAAATAAAGAGAAAAGAGAGAAACAAAAAGATAAAGGGAACGAAATAAAGAAAAAAGGGAAAGAAATAAAGAGAGAAAGAAAGGGCAAGAAATAAAGAAAAAAGAGATAAATAAAAAGAGAGAAAGGTAGAAAGGTTGGAAGTCAAAGAGAGATAGCGAGAGTGAAAGAGTCCGAATAACCGACGTTAATATCAAGGATTCTGATGAAGGATCCTTCCCTCTGCTCCTTCCTCCGAGTATAATATTATGAAATGGGTTTTTCAAAAGTTAAATTAATTTTTAGCGTGTTTACAGTGACTTTCAGACTTAAGAGAAGGAGCGTTTTAAAATACTTTTAAATATATATATATATATATATATACACACACAAACCATTAATAAAAGTGTTCGAAGAGGATTTGTTCGCAGTTCACTGGTCAAAAACTTACCGAATTAATGGCGTAAGGAAAATCTTTAGCATGAGTGAAAATTTTAAAAAGAAATAAGATTACATAGGCCTACATGTTTAGAGAAAAACCTAAGCAGTTTAAACTTAATTGCTAAATAAATGAAATTTTAAATTATCAAACAAATTACTAACAGCCAGTAAACCGTTGCGAAAGTTTCGCACATTCAACCTTCCCCCCTCCCGTTGTTGAAATTAAATACTCAGCGAAGTGTAAACACAAAATAGCAAAGAGAGTTTATTTTCGGTAATTGGTACAAAAAATATTGTTAGATTTTTCCTTTAACTTAAATTTTAAACAAACAATGCGTTTTAACGTAAACTGAGTATGCTATGTCAGAAGTCTATAAAAAATCCTATCCACTGATACCTCATTCATCGCTGTAGGCTTTGTATTAGTTGATAAAAAGGGATGTTGACAACAGAAATAATTACTCACAAAATTGCGCTAAAAATGATATTATCCAGGCATTCATGTTTCACTATCTTAAACGGCATACATTTAATTTCAAAAACACAGGAAGTTTAACATTATTATTAAATGGGGAAATTTAAGCATAGTTTCCAAAAACAAAAGAAGTATGACCCTTAATGTATCTAGGATTTAGAACATAGCCCTAAACATCCAGTACCAGCGTAAAGAATTTGAATCGCTGGGTAATACCTCAAAACTATGCATATATAGAGAATTCCTGACATAAAACCGGTCTCCCTGAGGCCTACAATCTACCAAGGGACGGGTTAGTCTAATATGCAGGAAGAAAAGGTATGTAGATTACTTACATTCTTGTTTAAACGTGAAGTATTCGGTTAGATGCCTACACTCGTGGTTTCCTCGTAATAGATACAGCGTGGTGGGGTAGCACAGCTTCAGCGCCCACAGGTACAACACACACTGCGGACAAACGAGTCATTAACATCATATACTGCGGATAAGTCATTAACAACACACGGACATCATCGTGTTTTATTACAAAGTGATGGGGTAGCACAGCTTCAGCGCCCACAGGTACAACACACACTGCGGACAAACGAGTCGTTAACAACACCTACTGTGGACAAACGAGTCATTAACAACACACGAACACCATCGTGTTTTATTACAGCGTGGTGGGGTAGCACAGCTTCAGCGCCCACAGGTACAACACACACTGTGGACAAACGAGTCATTAACAACACCTACTGCGGACAAACGAGTCATTAACAACACACGAACACCATCGTGTTTTATTACAGCGTGGTGGGGTAGAACAGCTTCAGCGCCCACAGGTACAACACACACTGCGGACAAACGAGTCATTAACAACACCTACTGCGGACAAACGAGTCATTAACAACACACACTGCGGCCAAATGAATCATTAACAACACCTACTGCGGACAAATTAGTCATTAACACCACACGAACATCATCGTGTTTTATTACAGCATGGTGGGGTCACACAGCTTCGGCGCCCACAGATTACAACACCTACTGCGGACAAACGAGTCATTAACAACACATCCACATCACACAATTATTATCCTGCTAATACAAAATATGGCATATCAGACGATAGTGATGTTGCGTCTTTTTTTTTCTCAATTATATATTTAAAGGGTTTTGCCAACAGTGCAGTGCGTCCAACAAAAGTATGTATCTAAGTTAAATTACTTTTCCAAGTTTTCTAAATTAGTTCACCGTGTTTATCTTGGGCACTATTTTTCCTTGAGTAATGTTCTAAATCAATATATTAACAAAACGTTAAAATTTAAACATGTTTCCCACGTTCGATTGAGGTGTGTGAAAACTTAAGAGCCACCAACATGGCGGACAATATATCCAAGCTCTCATCGGTGGTCGAACAGTTTAAGGAGTCATACTCGCAGTAGGCTGGACTGCCTATGATTGGGAGATTAGGGTTTGAATCTCGGTCGGGTTACCTAAGGATGATTTTTCCTAAATTAGTCTCCCCCTATTTCTCCACGCGAATGTAGGTAGAATTCGTCTAAAACCATCCTTCCTCATTCCCAACAGAGTAATTAGTACATATGCGTGGAACCCGAATGGGTGATAAAACGCAGTGCTATTTATACAAAAAATTGTTGAAAAAAAAGCACCTGGGCATAACCATTAGCGCACCATGATAAAGTTGCCGGGTTGGATTAGGGAAAATTGCGCCCAGGAAAACTGCACCTTCCCAGAAAAAAGGGGGAAATTGCGCCCTCCTATCGATCATCACACCATTAGTTGGGAAAAGTGCGCCCTACACACTGTTTTACACACTTAAAAAACAAGTACGCCCAAAGACCTAGCAAAGTGTTTGAAGAATTTGGCCTAGATTCAAAAAATGGAGTGAAAGGTTGTCAATAATTAGTTTGTTAGTTTCAATTTATACTTTCACATCAAATGCTCAAGGATACACACTAATCTTTATTTAATTGGAAAACCTAACCTAACCTAACCTAACCTAACCAACAGACAAAGAGAGAGATAGGATGAATCGATGTACTTTGACTTCCTCAAGACCTCATGATGTGCGATGATTCCATTTGAAATACCCACCCTCCTAAACAAAAGGGTGCGATGAACCAATCTACGCCGGTGAAAATGGTAAGGTCGTGAGGAAAGTGAGAAAAGTGCGCCCACACGTACGACCTTGTTAAAATTATTTAGGTGAGACAGACAAGGTCGTGTGGGCGCACTTTTCTCACCTATTAGTGTGATGATTCATGGGAAGGCGCAGTTTTCCTAACACCCCCGGGTTAGATTCCCGTGTCCAAGTGTCATTTTTCAACTAGTTGGAACTTGTCGAGTGACGGTGGTATCCATAACCTAAGATCATTTTCATTTCCATAGTTACTTGAAAAAAAGTAAAGCTGGGCGTATTTTACTTTACCGTTTTAAATCGACGAACATTTAATATTTTTTGGGACTGGACATTAACCAACGTCTTTGGCTTTCAACCTTTAATATTATTTAAATTGAATATTATTATTATTATTATTATTATTATTATTACCGCGTCTTACTACCCGTTCTGGTTATACGCACTTACGCTAATGTGTAATGGTAGGGTGATTGTGAGATGAAATGGAGGACCTACAGTTTAACGTGGGATCCGAACCACGGTGGAGGCCTGGCATTCCTCACATTCACAAGTTGTGATTAATACACGTCTTGTCAGAGGTGAAGGAAGGGTTTGGCAATCAGATAAATCTGTGCCGGGACCGAGGATTGAACCCCGGACCCCCCAGCATAGAAGTCTGACACCTTACCCCTAAACCACCAAGTCGCCCTTAAATTGAATAGAACCTGATACTTTTACCTTAGTAAGCCAATGCTATAACCACAGAGCTATCTATGAGTCGACTCGTTCCCAGGGTCATTCTTCACTCTTATTTTTTAGGCAGGGTCTGTGATGGACATGCGGAAATCGTCAGCTGTATATGAATGATCAATTAAGATCACCTTTGATCTAGATCAACATACTATCCATTCCGTCGTTTTTTCTTCACCTTCGCGCAGCTATGTCCTTCCTTCTTTTTTTAATTAATGTTTTATGTTTCTAAACGAATGTGTTAATGAGGAAAGTGATAGATTTAGATGCGTCTCTAAATTTAAACAATAAACCAAGGAGGTCAAGATCAAACGAACTGGAAGTACACAGTATGAATATTGTAGAGCAGTAATTTTCAACCTAGGGTACGTGGTTACATTCTAGAGGGTATGTAAAATGTAAAAAAGTATATATATATGTGTGTGTGAATAATCTCATGCTAAACACTGAATAATCAGGGCCAGGTTTAGGGTTAGCACTCAAGATACCCAGACTTAGGGACATGCGATTTGTGAACGCCAGTTTCTCTCTCTCTCTCTCTCTATATATATATATATATATATCCCTAGATGTAGATTATAGAATATTATATCACCAGCAACTTTAGGGGTACAAATCTCAAGATATACAGTAGGGCCCCTGTATCCGCCGATTCGGTATCCGCGGTTTACCGCTGCCCAATTTTCTTTATTTTTAATTAAAGTAAAAAATTGTTTATAAGTCACAATACCTACACTATCACCCCACATCCTGGCCATTGTGCTATCATATCACCGTCATCATCATCATCATCATGTGATCGTCGCAACAATAAGAATGGAGAATAAAATAGTAAGTACACTGCAGTGTACAGTACACATTATTGTGTACTTTATTTAATGTTGGTAATGATTTAATGTAAATAATTTATCAATTGAACATTACCGTATTTATGTATAATACATGAATATCCGGTTATATAATAGTTCGGTACTATACGTGGTACCCGTGGGTACGGGTGCCCTACTGTATATCTGGGGGGTACGCGAGCAAAAAAGTTTGGATACCACTGGCTTTAAAGAAGTGACTCGGGAGACCGTGGTTGGATCATTAGGCTGGTTGATATATAATATTGCGCGTCTAGACTACAACATTCGTAGCCCAGCAGGAGAAAGATCAGCCAGTACTAATGTACCGTTGTCCAGGGGAGGTCCTAATGTACTAATAGTACATCCTTTCTGTGGAGGCTCTTTCCATGTCCCGATGAGATGAGGTGATGGGGATAGTGATAGTGAGTATGAGGGTGTGGAACCAGTGGGAACACTTAAACCTAACTTTAGCCTAACTAACTAAACCCTGGTGACATTTGGGGGGATTCCCGTTTAGGGTAAATACCCAAAGTACCAGCTGGGAATTGAGCCCGGGACCTCTAGGATCGTAGCCAGGCGTACTTGTGAACCGGGATATTTCCCTCCCCTCTCCAGGAAAATTGTACACAACCTCACCTTGAAATTCACCTCACTCATAATTTACCTACCCACCCACCTTTTTACTTCAATCATTCATTATATCAAACCACCGATTAAATATAATTTTATTAAAACAATAATTTGAATAGGACGTGTGCAATTCGGTGGTCGCATGGATTAACGCGCTACTCTCGCAGTAGACTAGACTGCCAAATATGGGGAGATCGGGGTTCGATCTCGGTAGGGTGCACCGTGTTTTCCCCCCTAAATTCTTTTCCAATCTCTCTCATGTGGGTGCATTTCCTCTAAATTAAATCTTCCTAATTCCTAACAAATTAGTAAGTACAAAGTAGTAAGACGCGGTGCTAAAAACAAATATAGCTCACGGACCGCACACAAAGAAGGTAAAAAGCCGTAGTTTGCCAAGGTGACCTGGTGGTCTAGGGGTAAGGTGTAAGACTTCTGTGCTGAGGGTCCGGGGTTCAATCCTCGGGTCCCGGCACAGATTTATCTGATTGCCAAACCCTTCCTTCACCTCTGACAAGACGTGTATTAATCACAACTTGTGAATGTGTGGAATGCCAGGCCTCCACCGTGGTTCGGATCCCACGTTAAACTGTAGGTCCTCCATTTCATCTCGCAATCACCCTACCATTACACATTAGCGTAAGTGCGTATAATCCGAACGGGTAGTAAGACGCGGTGCTAATAATAGTAGTTGGCCCAGGCCTACACGCGAGAGAATAAATATGTTACTTTAAAAACACCAGTCAACCGAATGCGGTGCAGTTATTCCGGTGCTGTTCCAACTAACGCCACACTGGCTACGATACCCTTCCTATCAGGGCAAGCAGTGGGCAAACTATACATTTTCTCGCATCGCAGTCAAAGCTTAACGTGGGCCCCGCCTTCTCTCCTAACAGCAATTTAAAAAATAAATCCGAGACACGCTAACGGAGCAGATATGAAAACCAGGAGATTGTTTAAAAACCCTTCGCACGATATATTACAATACATCGGGCGATAACGCTACATAATTAAGGGAACCCTCCCTCTCTCTCTTTCATGCCAGACACGAAACACATACATACGGTGGCGGTTAACCCGCACGCCGGGCAGGGCCGGAGGACATTAGCCCGCGCGGGTTACACACGGTCCGACGGGCGCGCTCGTCGGCAGACCATGCGAGAAGACTGCGTCACACGGTCCAACGGCGCTCGACCGAACCAGAGCAACAAACACACACACCCGCAGGGTTGCAGGAGGTTAATGAGACTGCCAGTCACGTGATAAAATAAACAGTACCGTGAACCGCACAGACTCTTTTAATTTTAAAATATAGACATCATCTTTTAAAAAAACTAGCAAGATTTATCAAACGAAATAATATACAATGTTGCAGAAACATTACACAAAAAAGCAAACCCAAAATCATATACACTGTTACCTAAACATTGAGAAAAGAGGAACATCTTTGTGTACCAAAGAGAATAGCACTCAATTTAAGGAAAACCACAAGAGAGATAGTATAATATATGGTGCCAATAGGTAATAAAATGTTAAATGCTACTTTATAAGTGAAATTATAAATAAATTAAAATATCAATATATGAATGTTAAGATAAAACAATTTCACCTTGTTTAACAATAATGGATATAAACAAATAAGTGGCCATAATGCAATTCAGTCGACATAGTTACTCGCTCAGAAGTCACTAATCAAGAAGTTAAAGATAAGTGAATGAACATAGAACTATTCTTCAGATCACAACACGGAGAAAGGTCAAATGGCTTACTGAGAGTGTAATACGAGGCAAAAAGATGGATGATGACCTCAAACAAGGAAAAAAGATGAAAATTAAAAATCTAAAAAAAGGAAACGACTTAGAGGACATAATGGAGTATTCAATTTGGACAAGGCAACAGACCTGTCGAAAAAAAGAACACAATAATAATACATTTAGTGGACGAGTGTATTAATAGATCCGTGCTTTTAGTGAGAGTGTGAGGGATTTAAATTTAATTGCTTAAAATCTACCCATGTTTAAAATAAAATTAAGAGGGTTGATACTATGAAAATGCACCATAATTTTCCTAGAGTGAGTGAGAAATCGTACGATAGAAAAAACATATCTAGCGCGCACCCAGTTTATTTTTATTCACACGAATACAGTGGATTATAATATTTAGGTCATTAGTGTCACAGTTTAAAATAAATATTCAGTTTCTAAACTATTTTAGAATAATGTTATGTGATAGAGTGGATATTGATGCTATTTATGTTTATTTCAGGTCTGTACAAAACCAACAATAAACACTTCGTAACATGGAATAAGTGTTTTCTAGCTACGCATTTTTGTGGCCGATAATGATTCTAGTTCCCGTATGTTCATAGCAAATAACATTAACAAAAGTAGCCAAAGAGAAAGGAGAATGACTAGTGAATACTGGTGGTAGCCCTATTTCTATTTCATAGCAAGTAACATTAACTAAAGTAGCCAAAGAGGAAGGAGAATGACTAGTGAATACTGGTGGTAGCCCTATTTCTATTTCCAAGTACAATACAAGATACTTGCGGGATAAAAAAAACAGGAAAATTGTGAAATATTTTACATATAAAACGATAAACGATTTCAACAACAGCGACATAGAAAAACATATTTCGTAGCTTATTAAATTAAAGAAGGTAATCTAGATAAGAATTTTAATTCAGTCAAATTCTTTGACTGATGAATTTTTAAGGCTTTGATAGGGTCCGTTGAAAGAACTATACGAGTCTACCAATTAAAATGTGAATACTAAGTAAAAGTACAGTTTGAAAATCGTACCTCAACTATTACACCTTTTTTAAGCATTTTTTTTTCTAAATATATTTAATAATTATGAACACAAGATTAAGGTTGATAGATTTTTTTTTTAATGTTCTTGTCCTTTTCAAAATTAACTAATCTAAATAAATAGCCTGAGATTTAGTTGAGTAATATACCATACCAGTACTTCCTTCATTTTCAGGCATTTTTTAGTCATTCTAAGCCATTCAAGTATATGTTAAAAAATTAGCGATATTTTATAAGCGCATGATTACTCTAACATTTTCAAAATACAGTGTTTACAAGTTTACATATGATAACTGGAATAAAATGGGACAAGAGGTTGCATTAGCATTTATAAAAACAAACCGTGTCACGCAAATAACAATTACACAAGTTAATCCTAGGTGCAAAGGAAACATACTCTACAAGGTTTATTTATAATCACACCAACCTTAAATAATTAGATAGACATATTAACAATCTTAACACCTTCATTAAATAAAACGCTATCCTAAAAAGCTTATGAAAATTAAATTTATTATTTAGATACTTTAAATTTAAACGATTGTAAATAAGGTATTGTAAAAAAAAAATTAAAATGGAAATAATTTCGTGTACAGCATTATAAAAGAATAATAGGTCCCCTAATGAATTCTTGCAAAAGAAAGTATTTGGGATTATGATCTCATCCTAAGGC
Organism: Timema bartmani; assembly: GCA_902151455.1. Taxonomy (NCBI): domain Eukaryota; kingdom Metazoa; phylum Arthropoda; class Insecta; order Phasmatodea; family Timematidae; genus Timema; species Timema bartmani. The sequence goes on along the minus strand of CABFWB010007113.1, from coordinate 14,679 downwards.
CGGGGAAAGACTAGCGTTCAGAACGCAAGCAAAGTTGGCCGCTAACAGGTGTCACGCTGGCGGAACAAATGAAGCTACCTCGGGTCCTGTCAGTAGGGAAAATGTCGACCAGGAGTGAAGATGATCTACTGCTTGCTCTCATCTGACAAAGAAGAAAGTTCGAACCATGGGGTACACCCTCTTTGGATAGTTTCATACTTGGTTAATCGAACTACGCGAACATCCAGAGTACTATAGAATTAGTGCACGGAGCTTTGATTTGCTGTTTCAACATAAAGATTATTATTAACACCGCGTCTTACTACCCGTTCGGGTTATACACACTTACGCTAATGTGTAATGGTAGGGTGATTGTGAGATGAAATGGAGGACCTACAGTTTAACGTGGGATCCGAACCACGGTGGAGACCTGGCATTCCACACATTCACAAGTTGTGATTAATACACGTCTTGTCAGAGGTGAAGGAAGGGTTTGGCAATCAGATAAATCTGTGCCGGGACCNAAAAATATATTTTTTTAAATTAATAAAAACCCACTATTTCATTGTTTCCAATGTCACTGTTGTCAAGTGAATAATGTAGTAAATCGCACGCACTTGAATGCGATTTTTGGTTCAAACGTAATCTTGTATATAATATTCCGGTTAATCAACCATGAAACTTGTTTTTAACAGCGTTGTAGTTTTTTTTCAAATTACAGATGTAACAATTATTTATACTTTGCACTTTTAAGATAGTACGGATGTGTGGTAAAACGTCGTACACATACTAATTATATATATATATATATATATATATTTAAACGAAGCGTGGGTTAATATCGTGAAACAGTTTGGATGTTTTGCTCCAGAAGTGAAAAATAAAATGGATGCTTACCAGCTTCGGGCGTGACAAGTCTATGGGGACCGGGCAGAGTTCAAGCAACATAATTTTTAATATTGTGTCTAATATATCGCTAAATAATTTTAAAAAAAAAGTGTATTTCACCATCGTTTGTGTTTATGTGACCTTTATAATTTCTGGGTGGGTGCATCAATTAACCAAGCGAGTGAGGGGAGGCCATCATACCGGTCTGAAATTGCCGGAAGCGGAGAGGTTAGTAACAAAGAAAGGGGGGAGAGCACGCGATAAAGGTGCTTTTTTAGCTAATCAACTGTTTACTAATTATTCGCAGATACCTGGGCCTGATATATTCCACCTTCCCCACCCCACGATAAGATATAATCAGAGATTGTTTTATATTATGGATATAAAATGGCGTGGAAGTTTCTCTAATGACAGTGTGGTCAAGCTATGCGTCTAATCTCAAAATTATACATTATTTTGTGTAGTACTTTCATTTATAGATCTACAAAACATACTGTAGTTGTTTTTTTTAGGAATACGCCTTACTATTTGTTCAGGTCATACGCATATGTACTCATTACGCTAATAATTTAGGGATGAAGAAGGCTAACTTTAGAGGAAGTGTACCCAAACTTGCGTGAAGGGAGAGTGGAAAAACCATCCCCAGTACAACTGACCGGGATTAGAACCCCGATCTCTCTGTCATCGGGAGTCTAGTCTAACACAAGAGAGACGCGTTAGGCCACCGAGGAAGGTACCCTAGCGATATCTAACACTAGGATAACTAAAAGTAATGAAATATATCGACGCGTATCCTAAATGTAATATAGGCTATACAGTCAAACATCTCGATCAACCCATTCCACTCATCTAACCCCCCAGGGTGCTAGACTGTGTCACAAGGGGTGGGGAGACGGATGGTTTATCGTGTGTGCCAGCGAACGTCCGGTCTCTTGTTGACGCGGCGCCGGGAGGCCTGTGACGGATGGGAGTCGTCGAGCCAGGCGTCCATCACAATCCCTCACTCACCAGCGTCAAGACGCAGCGATGTGAGACCAATCTCCACCCCAACAAAAACCTCGGGCCTCTCTCAGCGAGCAGGGTGGTCATAAAATCTAGGGGACTTTGGACCGATACAAAAGTTGAAAATTTCCTGACTAAGCCCATATCAAGATTAATAAGGATGCTAAAAAATACAAAGTCACACCTGTAAAAAATTTTTTTAAAAATTTGAGTGTATGAAAAAAGATATGTACATTAAATTGAATAAAAACAGGGAATTTTACAAATGATGTGTTAGTAATATTTAGCATTTTTGTTCAATGGTCTTTCAAGAAGTATTTGCGGATATATTACTGAATATCTTGCGCTTGAGGTTCCTTGATAAAAAATATCTGAGAATTGGCACATTCTTCTCTTTCGCATACGCTTTAGTACCAGAAATAAAACTAGGATCAATATCTCTTACTGACGTGGAACAATCCCGGTACCTTAAGTTCAAGTTTAGTAGAAGACTATAGCAGGTAAGCTTCAGGTCTCTCACGTGATACATCCTGTTTCAAGATGCTCGCTAGTCAGTGGACTTGTGTCACTCTCTGACTAACAACGAGCTCGACATGAAGCACGGTGGAATTGTGCCACTCTCTGACTAACAACGAGCCCGACATGAAGCACGGTGGACTTGTGCCACTCTCTGACTAACAACGAGCCCGACATGAAGCACGGTGGACTTGTGTCCACTCTCTAACAACGAGCCTGACGTGAAGCACGGTGGACTTGTGCCACTCTCTAACAACGAGCCTGACGTGAAGCACGGAACATTTGACGCGTGGTAATCTCCACAAACACTCGTGTGAAGAAGACAACTGAGCCAACCCGCCGAACTAATCTGTATGTAACCTGGTAACGTGAAAAAAATATCATGTTTTGGATGAATTTTCACTAAGAGCCAATAAGTAAGGTTAATTAATTTTTCTGTTTCAATTTTTCCAGGTATTTAATGTGCAATTTCTGAATCGACTGATTATATCAGCACATGACTTAAAAACTTACTTAAATTTAGAACAGACACAACATCAAGCCCCAAGCCGTTAATTCTTCACAGCAAAAGGGGAAACCCACATTTAACCAACTATACATTTTTCGGACCTGCCAGGAATCGAACACGGGATACTCAGCTAAGTATACAGACACGCTACCGACTAAGCTTAGGTGTCGGACACCAATAAATTTGTAGTGGTCAATAAAGCACATTTGTAAATTTGAGTACATGGTGGATGAAAGTGAAGCAATTATTTACAAAATACATGTAAAGTTTTGTTTTTTATGCAAGTTCCGGTTTATAACATCAAATAAAGAGTTACGATTCGTGTGCAAAACCTGGAGTGCACGACAATACTAATATTTTTACTAATTTGTGAGATTTTTGCATAGTAGGATTCTTCTAGGTAGAAACTTTAAAAAATAAATATCCACTTTGATAAACATGTTATATATTATTAGGGTTTTTTAGCACCGCATCTTACTGACCGACACTCGACCGAGATTCGAAGCTCGATCTCCCCGTCATGGGGAGTCTAGCTAGTCTACTGCGAAAGTTGGAAACCATTTCATTTGTAATTTCGTAATAATCGCCATAATTTCCACACAAGTTCTATATTGAATTAGGTGACCTGGTGGTCTAGGGGTAAGGTGTCAGACTTCTATGCTGAGGGTCCAGGGTTCAATCCTCGGTCCCGGCACAGATTTATCTGATTGCCAAACCCTTCCTTCACCTCTGACAAGACGTGTATTAATCACAACTTGTGAATGTGAGGAATGCCAGGCCTACCACCGTGGTTCGGATCCCACGTAAAACTGTAGGTCCTACATTTCATCTCACAATCACCCTACCATTACACATTTAGCGTAAGTGCGTATAACCCGAATGGGTAGTAAGACGCAGTGATGATAATAATAATAATATATTGAATTAGAGTAGAGTAAAACATGAGGTGTCTAAGAGTGATAAGAGCCAGTGGTGAAATGAGAAGCAATAAAAGACAAGACCACATTGGCGTGGCGTGTCTCTCCACACATTGTTAACAGCCCATAAACACCGGCCATCCATTTCAACACCCTCTTCAACTGCGTCGGCGGCTCCACATCGTTACACAACGCACTTTACACTAATCGAGGGGGGTCAACGCAACAGCGCGACATTTCGAAATACGGGCGTAATCTACTTAAGGTTTTTATAGCCCCACAGGTGACCTGGCGGTCTAGGGGTAAGGTGTCTGACTTCTGTTGCTGAGAGTCCGGTATTCAATCCTCGGTCCCGGCACCGATTTATCTGATTGCCAAACCCTTCCTTCACCTCTGACAAGACGTGTATTAATCACAACTTGTGAATGTGAGGAATGCCAGGCCTACCACCGTGGTTCGGATCCCACGTAAAACTGTAGGTCCTACATTTCATCTCACAATCACCCTACCATTACACATTTAGCGTAAGTGCGTATAACCCGAATGGGTAGTAAGACGCAGTGATGATAATAATAATAATATATTGAATTAGAGTAGAGTAAAACATGAGGTGTCTAAGAGTGATAAGAGCCAGTGGTGAAATGAGAAGCAATAAAAGACAAGACCACATTGGCGTGGCGTGTCTCTCCACACATTGTTAACAGCCCATAAACACCGGCCATCCATTTCAACACCCTCTTCAACTGCGTCGGCGGCTCCACATCGTTACACAACGCACTTTACACTAATCGAGGGGGGTCAACGCAACAGCGCGACATTTCGAAATACGGGCGTAATCTACTTAAGGTTTTTATAGCCCCACAGGTGACCTGGCGGTCTAGGGGTAAGGTGTCTGACTTCTGTTGCTGAGAGTCCGGTATTCAATCCTCGGTCCCGGCACCGATTTATCTGATTGCCAAACCCTTCCTTCACCTCTGACAAGACGTGTATTAATCACAATGGCCTACCACCGTGGTTCGGATCCCACGTAAAACTGTAGGTCCTACATTTCATCTCACAATCACCCTACCATTACACATTAGTGTAAGTGTGTATAACCCCAACGGGTAGTAAGACGCTGTGCTAGTAATAATAATAATGCCCCAGCCCTCCCATCCTTATTTTAGTTTTTACTCGCACTTACTTAACCATGATAAACCGACAAAACTTTGACACTTGCGTCGATAAATGGTAGTATGCGGACGGGTATTGCACGAGCATATGCATATTTTATACACCTACAATAAAACTGTACATTTCACGAACTGAGCCAATTTCTGTCAATTTTCGTGAAATGGCCTCTTATCTTGCTCATTTTACCAATTGGAACTCATTGTACGATATACTATAAAACTTAAATGAAACTCGTTTTAAGATATTACATTAAACTAGTCCAACTTAACTTAGCTTAGACGTCAATTTTTTCACATAAACACCAAACCTTTTCTTCGCTTGCCCATTTAACGAACTGGGCAAAAACTCGACCAGTTCATTAGATGGGTAAGGAATGAAACTACCCAGTTCATGAAATAGTAAGTGCGCAGACGCTACCCAATTAATGAAACGGACGAGTTTTTTGCCCATCCCGTGAAACGTACAAGCGAAAGTGCCAGTTCACGGAACGAGCAGAAATTTGCCCAATTTATGAAATGGCCAGTTTTACTTTTGGGACGTTACAGGCACAGACTGAAATACCGCACTCACAATCTGGGTTCGAACCAAGCTACTGCGCCATCCCACTTAACATCAGTCATAAGGACAGGTTTAATTTATAATTTATTCTGATTAACAAAACTAAAACTACTCGTGACAGTTTTTTTTAACACCGCCCCTTATTACCCATTCGGATTATATACCTATTTACTAATTAAACTAATGTGTTATGGATTATAAAGATTTAATCTAGAGGAAGTGCACCCACATTTGCGTGGATAGAGAGTAGAAAACCAATTAAGAAAAGCCACCCTCAACGCACCCACCCGGGATCGAACCCCGATCTTCTGGTCTTCGGTAGTCTAGCATGACACGAGAGTAGCGCGTTAGACCCTGCGGCCACCGAAGCGGCGACAGTTAACCAAATTAAAGACAAGAGTATGAGTAGAAAATAATAATGCATGGTATCAAGTGGCAGCGAGAGATGCGAGTGCTCGACTGGTGAGCTCGGCTCAATTCAGTTCGAATCCCGGCAAAGTTTACTGGGCGTAGTTTATCGCGTTATGATTTTAAGAGTAAATCATAAATTAGCGAGGCGATTGAGCTCGAATAAGGCATTCATCCGCGGTGAAGTAACTCACAGTCTTGATTAGAAGACAAGAGTAATTGGGAGGAGAGTAATAAAGTGAACCTATTAAAATATAATAACCACCTTACGATAGCAATAATTTCACTCATTTCCAAATTTACTGTTGTCAAGTGAAGAGTGAAGAAAATCTCACTTATACGATATTCCCGATTAATTATATATATAGAGTAACCGTGTATCTACTGTTTACTGGTTAATTGGTCATAAAATAGGTCCTTAAATGTGTTTTTCTCCGGACTCAATAAATGGTAAGGTGCACCGAACAGACTTTCTCCCTCTTTAATTTGAAAATAGAGACATTTACCAAAAAGCTCGTAAAATTTGCGAAACAAAATAATACAAACAGTTGCAGAAACATTTCTTTAAAGAACCTAAATGTAATAATATACTGTTACAAAAAAACATCGAGAAAAGAACCATCAATTACATATTTCTAAGTATTCCATAGCTCAGAAATTATTGGTTTTATAAAAATATATTCCAATAAAAATATGTTCAATTTAAACAGTACTACAACTTTACAATTATAAGCTACTTAGTATCTCAAATAATTACAGATATATGACCAAAATTGAAATTTTTTTTGCTTATTTAAAGTGTCATGGAAAAATGAAAACTGCANTAAAAATATATTTCAAACAAAAGAATGTTATATTTAATAATACTACATCTTTAAAGTGATAAATTATTTCGTATATCAAATAGTTACAGAGATATGATCAAAATTGGAACTTTCTTTCAAAGTCATATTCATGGAAAAATGAAAATTGCCATTTTGTTTATTAAGTTAAACGGTGTCTGGATATAACATTTAATTCAAAAGTTTGTAGAGAAAATGTTGATAAAATATATGTTTGTTCTCCTTCCCCTTTAGTGAACTACCCTTAATTTTGGGTTGGATATATAATTGCAAAAAAAAAAAACTCCTCGGGGAAACTATGAAAACTCTAGATACTAAGTTTTAGCCCGATTCGTTAAAATGCTTCCTAACTTCATCAAAATAGGGTCCTTTTACATGTTAACCGCATGAAATATATCCGATATTTGACTCGTATGTATCTTCAAATCTTCTTTAAATGTGAGATTTTAACGTTTAGTTTCTTGAACAAGACTTGAAGCTAACACACTTATCCCCTTAAAACAACCATCGAACCGCGAGTCAAAGAGATGACTGTGCGTGCTTTAGGACACATCTATTCACAAATTGTAGAGTACTTTTTTTTTTAGCACCACGTCATACTACCCGTTCGGGTTATACACATATGTGCTAATCACGCTAATGGTTTTAAGGATCAGGAAGGTTATTTGTAGGAAGTGTACCCACGTTTCAAGGATTTAGAGTGAAAAACCTTTGAGAAAAATCGCCTTAAATCCGAACCTCGGTCTTCCCGTCCTCGGCAGTCCAGTTTACTAGAGTGACACCGAGACGGATTGTAGGATTCCGAACTGTTATAACACATATGCATATATATATAACAGATATATCGCGATACAAAGTTTATTTTGAGAGAAGAACTTATCAATCCAATAAAAAAAATTGCAAACTAATTAGTAGGGAGCGCCGGTGAATTTAGACATCGCAAAACGGTACGACATCGTGGTAAATTCATGACGGACATCCTATCAACCTCAATAATAATAATAATAATAATAATAATAATAATAATAATAATAATAATAATAATAATAATAATAATAATCATATTCTGAAAATTGAAAAATGACACCTGGGCATGGGAATCGAATCAGAGACCTTTGGCTTAGTACGCCAATGCTCTAACCACTGAGCTATCCAGGATTCGTCCCATGCCCAGCCAAAGGTCTCGGGTTCGATTCCCGTGTACAGGTGTCATTTTTTAATTTTCAGAATATAATATCTAGATGGAGTAATTCCCACTAAAAGCATAAATAATAGCTTTGGCTATTCAATTAATAATAATAATAATAATAATAATAATAATAATAATAATAATAATAATAATAATAAAAGTAGCCCTCACTGTCCCCCACGACTTTCTCATAAACTAAATGAAAGCCGGGAGAGGGCGTGCGAAACGCGGTGTGCATTACAAGAAGAGCATAAGGAAAGATCGCACGCGCCGGGAATAAAATGTGATAGCGAACGAGCGAGCCAGCCAGCGAGCGGCGGAGGTAATCTTACAGACGTGGTACATTTCTTCAAATTGGCTGCGCTACCACGGGTTTACGACCCGGGAGATGGGGTTGAGACACTCAACACAGATAGGACATGTTGTAAAGTGGTGGGAGTTAAGACTACCCATCACAAACTTGGGGATTACACATCTTTGACGGCAGTTTGTTTAATGTGATGGTCATGTTTAGTTGTTTTATCTTATAACTTTTAAATCTATAGATGAAATTAGATAACACACCAACAAAGAATTTTTTTTAATGTTTATAATTACGCTAACCACAATTATTTCAACCTTAGGTGTACTAATATCTCTTAATACTGAAGGATAAGGAAGTAGGGTTTAAGGCTTTTCAATCATTTGCCAACAAAGTTGCATACTATGAGAATGAACAACAGATTATATAAAGCTAAAATGTTGTGATTATCGTTAAGAGCTTTTACAAACAAGTAAAACTCTTAAAATTGGATTAAAAAAAAGTAATTAACTTATAAAGAATAAGTTTGGTCTAAGAAACCTAGAGTATTTTGTGTTAAGGTTGAGCCCACCCATAAATGCATGGTTCTAAACGAAACAAAAATATTTAATAATTCAATATTGTTCTTTCATAATTTGAATGGTATTTAAAAACCATGTAAAAAAATTAGTTAGTGAAATAATGTTATTAAAATGTTTATATTTCAAGGTGTTTTGAAACTACGTAAATAATATGAAAGATTATGGTCTGAGCACTAATTCTCCCGTTGTTTTCCATTAAATATTCTATTACGCTATCATCCCAAGTGATTATAGCGCAAAAAATGCTGTAATTATATTAAACCTGATACTTAAAAGTAGATCAGAGTTAGGTTTGCATATGAGAAATGGATATTATGAAAAAATATAGCGGAAACCACTGTTTTAACGTGTATCATTAAAATATGTATTTATATATATTCTTTAAATAAGGTTTGTTTAAAAATGCACTAGTTGGAAAGTGATGTATTTAATATATTTAGGTGTACAGACTATTTTTGTGAATTAGACCAGGTATATCTTTTGGTTACTATTGCACTGTTACATCTTGTATAAGTGATATTTCGCAAAGGCGGCAAACCAACAATACTTACTATCCATATCGATGGGCACGCCAACAAAGAAGATGGTCTCGTTTAATATGACTTATCGGCGATGGGAGGTCGAGGTTTTTGAATTATGTCCGAATGTACCTATGTTTTCCTTAATTCTTTCCTGCTCCTCCTTCGCGAATGCGAATACATTTTGTTTAAATTCTACCTTTTTATACTTTACTCCTTTAGTATAAATATGGAGACGCGCAGCACGAAAGAAAATAAATTGTACGACACAATCGTAAATACCCTCTTATCTATTATAGTTTGAAGAGAGAAAAAATTAGGAAGTTACCATTGATTAAATTATCATGAAAAAAACGCACATATATTGATAGTCAATTGAAACACTTTTTTGATGAACATTTTGAACAACATTATTAGATCCTAAACTTGCTAAAGGGTTAAAATTAACTTACCTTATAAATTACTTAATTTTAATGTATTTTGATCAGTTAAATTAACTTAAATTAGAAGCAAATAGTTTTAAATAAAGTGAACTAAACTTGTTAATAGATTAAGATTAACTTACCTAAACATCAAATTAAAAAAACTTTAGTAAACTACCCTCAAATTATTTATTATTAAAAAAACATGATTATTTATTATGTAACTATAACACTACTCAGATACTTATTTAAATACAATTGTTAAACATTTTAGAAACATGTCAGAACTACAATACCTTCTTTTTTTATATGTGAGAAAGTAAAATCAGCACTCTGCATGATTCTTGTATGTGAAATAGGAAAAAAGATAAAGTCAGCGTATAACCCAAACGAGTAGTAAGACGCGGTGCAAAAAAAAAAAAAAAGTCAGCAGCTTCATATACTTCCATTTGCTCGGCTCCTCTGCCAGGCGGAAAAAAACAACTTGAGCTTCTTAAATCATTCGCCAGAGAGCGGCTCACTTAGTTACATGCATGTATGGAACATAACTCTATTCCTCTGGGAACCAAGTGGAAATCTTTTCTTATCTCGAAGATCCAGTTTTGTAGCTTTCTCTCCTCATCTATATATTCTAATCACATTTCGATGTTTTATTTCTTTCCCTTCTGTTTTTCAGAGATGTTTTGTTTTCTTCGTACACATTATGCCGAGTTGCGATGAAGGGTTTCTTGACACGGCATGCCTCATCCAATTTGGTACGTCGAGCTACTTGTTACTTCAGTAGCTTCCTGTTTTCTTAATGTTAGGTGTGTACAAAATTGTTTACTTTCGATCCATTTTGTGTGTATGCTCACTTGACTATTGCATTCAATTAAAATCGAACAAAATGTATACAAATGTTACGATTGTGTTATTAATTACCTTGATCACTACTATCTCAGCTTGTGATAGAATCATTAAGTGCGTTCGTTCATCATAGCAGGTCCAACCCGACTCGCGCGAGGTATTATGGGAGTAAAAGTGAAAAGAAAACACCTACGGTATACCAGAAATGTGTGCAGTACATTCGTATTTGAATGATTACTCGACATTTTCCGCGGTGACGATGGGGGACAAAGCGACAAAGTTTCTTGTTAATAACTACAGTATGTCCCTATTATGACAGAATGAAGATTTGTGCACAGTGCTTATCCGTGAAGCCATTTTAAAATGGTTAAAAACAGCCTTTTCAACGCAGTTTTTATCCAAATATCATTTAATATTCCAACAATGTTCAGTATTAGAAACTTCTATTAACTCTTTATCTCCATTAATGTTTAATCAGAAATGATCCATGTGCACGTGCAATAGTGTTGGTGTAAATGTACGATTTCTAGTCGATTGTACCACAGAGTTGATTGGCGTGTGATGTACGCTCTAAATGACTAAATAGTATTCTCTCGATTGAGCGAAATTAGAGTTTACCAGATGAATACAGTGGCTTTGGGCTAGCTTTGCCAGTGGCAATAAGTATTATTAGCGCACTTAAATTATGACTACAAAATGTGGGAAAGTAAACATTGTGTAAAAAAAAATTCCAACTATAATAAATTGGTTGGGAGGGGGATATGATAATTTAAATATGTGTGTGTTAAGCTGACGTCACAATGAGAAATAAAATCAAAATTAACAAGGAATTATATGTTTTTCCAACAGAAGTGTGTGACTTTATAAACTAGCACCATCGTATGGACATTTATAATTGTTACTAATAGCCTGCAATACTTTCTTTTCAAGTCAATAGCCTACAATACCTTATTTTCAAGTCAATAGCCTACAATACCTTATTTTCAAGTCAATAGCCTACAATACCTTCTTTTCAAGTCAATAGCCTACAATACCTTCTTTTCAAGTCAATAGCCTACAATACCTTCTTTTCAAGTCTAGGTTTACCAATGTTCGGACACTGGACATTTCTATGGACCGCCAAATGCATGCGATACCTTTTTTTTTCGTGCCTATTCTAAGACAGCACAATCAGTGATGTTAATCAGTCAAACCAGCTAAAAACAAAAATTATAACAATTTTTTTATATAAATAAATACTTTTGAAAATCTCAGCGTTTAATTTTATTAATTTAATGTTAGCCTACACCTTAGGAGCCCATCTCACAGCCGATTAACCGGGAAACTAAACATAATATATCGCTTTAACCATAAAACCTACCCAACTGCAGTTTTCTAGAAGATTCATTTGGCAATAGCGAAATTAAAATATGGTGAAATAGTTTCATTACTCTCAATTGGGTGACCTTGTGGTCTAGGGCTGAGGTGTCTGACTTCCACGCTGGGGGTCCGGGGTTCAATCCTCGGTCCCGGCACAGATTTATCTGATTGCCAAACCCTTCCTTCACCTCTGACAAGACGTGTATTAATCACAACTTGTGAATGTGAGGAATGCCAGGCCTCCACCGTGGTTCGGATCCCACGTTAAACTGTAGGTCCTCCATTTCATCTCACAATCACCCTACCATTACACATTACACATTAGCTTAAGTTTGTATAACCCGAACGGGTAGTAAGACGCGGTGATGATAATAATAATGATAATAATAATAATAATAATACTCTCAATTATACTTGTTATTTAAAGAAGATTACAAAACCCATTACACGATGCGACGTGTGGTTCGAACTGTATTATCCGTGTCGCAACACAGGTTCCTAAGATTTGAGGTTTTCCCTAAATTGGTGATCCATTAGTAAAACATTAAAAACCTAGGCTAGCCGGTAATAAATGGGGGCAATTACTTTTTAGGTGTAGGTGCACCCCAACAGAAAACTAATACATATCTCGGCTGTCTATGGATTCAAAGAACGCACCACGTATTACTAGCCGTTCGAGTTATACGCTTATTTACAAATGGTTTGAAGGATTAATAAAGTTATATTTGTAGAGGGTTTACCCGCATTTGCGTGGAGGGAGAATGGAACCCTATTTTGTAAAAATCACCGTCTGTAAACCCGACCAAGATTCGAAACTCCTATCTCCCCGTCATCGGGAGTCTAGTCTACTGCGAAAGTAGCGCGTTAGACCATGCGGACCCCGAAGTGGATCATTAATCAAATAAAATAGTGCCTACGCTAAAAAGTCCCACTTGATGACTACTATTAGTATACCGTGCTAGCTTTCAGGCACAAGATAGGGACGTTGTTTGAACAGCGAAATCCTTGGTATAACCGGTCAGGATCGAACTAGAACCTTTTAAGTGTCAAGTTTAATAATATTTTGCATATTCCCGATGGTTAATTAGTTACTTTTTTATACAATTAATGTTACCTCATTACATCCTATCCTTATCTTTGGCTAGTTCTATCCAGCCCACCTCATTTAAACCCTAGCCCTACCTTGAGCTAGTTCTATCCAGCCCACCTCATTAAACCCTAGCCCTACCTTGAGCTAGTTCTATCTAGTCCACCTCATTACACCCTATCTTTATCTTGAGCTAGTTATATCTAGTCCACCTCATTACACCCTATCTATAGATAGTTCTTTCCAGTCCACCTCATTACACCCTATCCCTACCTTGAGCTAGTTATATCCAGTCCACCTCATTACACCCTATCCCTATCTTGAGCTAGTTCTATTCAGTCCACCTCATTACACCCTATCTCTATCTTGAGCTAGTTCTACCCAGTCCACCTCATTACACCCTATCCCTATCTTGAGCTAGTTCTATTCAGTCCACTTCATTACACCCTTTCTCTTTCGTGTTCATTCTAATGTTATCTTCCCATCTGCGTCTAGGTCTTCCCAATGTTCTCTTCCCACAGGGTTTGCCAGTCAGTACCCTGAATAAGGTCCTTAGATTATTCCATTCCTGTGGAAATTGGACTGTACGTTAGGGTCGTCCCTTTATATCAACCTCGTGGATGCTATAACGAGGTTGCGGTTACAAAAGTAGGATCTATGACTATGTCACCCCAGACACCACCCGTTTCAGTCCAGTCCCCGACCACATGACGCTGAATGAAGCCGAGTGCGTTCGTGTGTGTGTGTGTGTGTGTGAAATATTCCCCGCCGGGAAATCTACTTGCGTGTCACTAATACGTACCCACACACACGGAGTGGAAGGACACGAATTCAGAATACGCTGATACACAAGAGAGCAACGCACATAGTGCGGTGTAAATTAAAACATATCGAGTGTTGCTAAGAACATTTTATGTCCAGCCACAATTAATATGAATGTTTCTAGTGTTGTTTTTTTCGGTTAAAAAACTTAATTCTATTTGAGTAATTTGCTGGGGAACAAAAACTTTTTATAGACTTTAATTAAAACAAATAGTTTTACGTTTTTTTCCTTCTAAGACGTGTCTGCAGGTAATCTTGGTTCGCAAAACTTGCACAGTTGTGGCTTCAATTATTGCTTTTTTTTTCCCATTGTTTCTATTATTTGTATTTATTAAGGAATTAAAAAGAACTTTGTTTAATTGCTTAGTATTTTCAACAATGTTGTAAAACCTCCCGCTTTCTTTCAGATTTATTTTACTAAGTAATTTCCTTTGATAAAAAATAGATTTACTGACAAAGGCTGGGTTCAATTTAAAAAAAGTGACACTTGCTACTTTTCGAGTTGTGAGCCGAAATAGTTTTATGGATTCAAATAAATTGTTTGGTACGAATTTTACCGTACAAATAAAATCATTTTTATTTAGTTAAAAATGGCATTTGGACATGGGAATCTAACCCGTGAGTCTTTGCGCCAAGGGTCCCGAATTCAATTCCCACATATAGGTATCATTCTGATACTCAATTCAAATTAAATCTTTTGGTTTTCACAAAGTTCTGTTAAGCAGCAAAGAAACACTACTATGTGTTAAGTTTTTTTTTTTTT
>CABFWB010007112.1:6135-27370 GCA_902151455.1 Timema bartmani | reverse complement strand
TATGGTGACGCAAGCAAATCACTGAACTACTACGTTATTATAATCCATATATGTTGACACCCTCATCACACATCAGCCAAAGAGAGTTATTTCAACCACTGCAAATGATTGCTACAGTTCAATTTTCAAATGAAGGGTCTTTTAAAGAAAAAAAAATTTCTCCCAAAATTGAGCTATTATAATATTAGTGCTATTTTATTGGTATATATTTATCCCTAAAAAATTCCAGTTAAAAATCACATCCCTTGACACGCGGATACGTTTAAGTATATTTAGTATATTTTATATTGGTCAAATAAGTCTCTTCTTTTGAAAATTGGACTTTATAGCACCATATTAGGTGTTTTACAGCCCTCACATTTGACAAATGGTGAGATGATTTCACCATCTTAAGGTGGGGATAAAGGGATCGTGAGAAAAGGTCAGTGTTTTTTTGCAGTTTTAAGGCAAACCTTTTTTTGATCAAAATAAATAAAAATATTACTTCAGAAATTAATTTTCTTCACATGGTGACTTCAACAGTTATTGAATATCTGTCATGAGCTTAGCTGTATTAGATGATAAACTTTTTAAATGAAGAGAAAAAGTTGTCATTAAATTCCAGGACACCCTTGACAGATATAGAATTACGGCGGAGCAGTAGTCACCACCAGAATCCCTTCTCGTTTTGAAAACTAAAGATAGACATTGAATTTTTTTTTAAATTGATGGGAAAAAAATCAATTTCTGCCAAAACATGGAACATAAAACACAAATTAAAAACATTGAGATTTTCTACGTTTGTAAAGTATCGATTTTTTTTTAAATACCACATCCCTAGAAGTAAGTTGAGCCACTGAAAAATGTGCAGACTTATTACAACAAGACAGCACATGCAGTCACTCCCACTGCACTGAACTTTTAACACAATATATCTACAGCCGTGATGTCATTAAATAAAAAAAAAGTGTCACAAATCGCATTGGATGTGGGTCCTGTTTGATGAAGATTTGATGCACAGTCTAGAAGTACTATGTCTATAGGTATAATAGTGTAAACATTTTTATTGCTCACTATCGTTCGACGTACCTTTTCTTCATGGCCATAGTTAAATGAGAATTGTCGAAGACGTCATTAAACAAACGCATGAATGTATCAACAGAGAAAATAATATTAAACTTCATATGAAACACTCGTTGACTTCAACAAGAGTTCCGAGCTTTAATTAGTAATTTCACCGGTTTCATTTGGGTCTTTACCCCTCCATAAATTTATAACTAGCCCTAGCTTAATGTTGCTTAGCAAGTACAGTAAAATAATAAACTGTAACGTTTCATAATAAATATACTGTTTTGGAGGTTGATAGAAAAAGAAATATTTAATTTTACGATATTGAGATATGTGCATGACTATTACTTGAAACTGATGAATCTGGTGACGAAGTTTCCCCAATAGGTCTAATGGAGTGGTCGTGGGACGAGTTCTATTAATATTCACTACACGCAATTATATTAAATATATTTGAAAATAGGTTGATTAGTGTAGAGGTAGACCTATTAGTTTACTGTAGGCCTAAAAAGATATAACCGATTGATTAATTAGTGTATTAGCTTATATCGAGGCTACATTGTAGGCCTACAAAGATGCAACCGATTGTTTGATTAGTGTATTAGCTTATATCGAGGCTACATTGTAGGCCTACAAAGATGCAACCGATTGTTTGATTAGTGTATTAGCTTAAATAGAGGATACATTGTAAGCCTACAAAGATGCAACCAATTGATTAATTAGTGTATTAGCTTATATCGAGGTTACATTGCAGGCCTACGTAGGTACAACCAATTGATTAATTATTGTATTAGTATATATCAAGGCTACATTGTAGGTAGGCCTACAAAGAGGTCAACGATTGATTAATTAGTGTATTAGTTTATATCTAGTCTACATTGTAGGCCTAAAGAGATGCAACCGATTGATTAATTAGTGTATTAGTTAATATCTAGGCTACATTGTAAGCCCACGTAGATAGAATCGATTGATTAATTAGTGTATTAATTTATATCAAAGTTTCATTGTAGGCCTACGAACGTAGATACAAACTATTGTGAGAGGGGTTTTAGCCACGGTGATGGCAAACGTTCATTTACAGACAGACCATTTTGCAAACTGGTCAAAAGCCCACGATAAAACATAATGTAGCGCATATAACACTATAACAAAAGTAATTTAAATTTAAAAATTTGATAAGGAGAAATATGTAAATTAGACCCTATATAAAATAATAATACAATTACAACAAAAAATATTTAAATAGAAGAATTAATGACAAACCGATATAATATTATATCTTAGAATTAATTGATGGAATACACGGACTTAAAATGGCGCTTTGAAAATTAAAGGTAGGGGCATTTTTTATGACTATAAAAAAATTAATAAAATCTTGTTTCAGCAAATACTTTTAGTTTAATATTCTACTTACATTAATCTAATTAGGACTTGAATATTTTTCATAGGTATTTCGTAATTTGAAAATAACCTTTCCTCTATCTTTTAAAAAGTTTATGTTCTGATTTCAATATGCTTATGACGAATAAAATAACTTTTTTTAATATTACTATGTGGAAAAAAACCAAACTTTATGTTTATACTTGAGCAATATTTTATTTATATAAAAACTATAAAAATACTAAGCTTTTCTCTCGTCCTCTGTACTCCCACCTTAATTCACGTTAGCTGTTCCATTTTCACACCATCTTATAGTTCTCACTGTAACAGTAGTAACAAACAACGACTGTAAAAAATATATATTTTAAACGGATCGCTCGGTGCTAGAATAATTGGAAAAACAGATAGGTCTTTCAATGAAAGTTAATAGTAGGCCTATTCAAGGTATTTAACGTGCACTTACCCACTTCGGTGGTTACATTGTCTAAGGCGCTACTTTCACAGCAGACTAGACCACTGATGACGGGGAGATCAAGGATCAAATATCGGTTGGGTGACTGAGGGTGGTTTTTACAAAATTGTTTTTTCCACTCTCTCTTTCGACGCAAATGTGGGTATACTTCCTATAAAATAGCCTTCCTAATCTTTAAAACCACTAGCGTAATTAGTACATAAGCGTATAACCCGAACGGGTAGTAAGACGCGCTGATAAAAACAAAACAAAAAAAGTAATTACTGAAACAACTGATAATATCAGCACGCGACTTATAAACTAACTTTAATCTAGAACAATCACAACACCCTGACCCCCGTACGCTACAAAATGAGCCAATGTGTTAGACTGGGAATTTAAAAATCTTCATAATTTATGTCCCAACCCCTTAGCAAAGTCAGTAGTGTGTCTGCCTACTATGCTAAGGGTCCCGTGTTGTATTCCAGGCATGACCGAAAATGTATCATTGGCGATTATGTGAATTTACCCTTTTACAGTGATGATTTAACGGCTGGGTGTTGTATCTGCTCCTAATTTAGGTTAGTCTGTAAGTCGTGTGCTGATATAATCAGTTGGTTTAGAAAGTGCACATTAAATACCTACAATATAAAATACTATTTGTACACCGGTTAATCCTGTCATCCTAATGGTAATTTTATATAAGCACTAAGTCAGGGTGTCTAGAATTTAATGAGGTGCACTAGGTTAAGCTAGTTGGTAGGCCTAAGTCGTAGGCTAATATAATTAGTGGGTTTAGAAAGCTCAAGTTAAATATCCCGTTAATAAAAAAAACATGAAGCATGTCACACCCTTCGAAGTAACTCCGAATTCGTATAGCCCTCTTCATGTTTATTAGGGGGTGAGTTTGTTTGAGGGTTGAACTAGGGGTGTGAGGGAGGGAGGGAGGGTAAAGTGACACATCAAACCGAGGACCCGACTAATGGCCGTAAATATTATTAGCCCAATGTGTTGATGGGGTGTAATGAAATGTGTTCCATCACACTTCTTCAAAAACTACAGTCTGTTCCAAATGACGGAGACCAACTCGCAAATAAAGATTTGTTTGAGATTTCTAAAGTTGTTTTTTTACTTTTTTTCACCACGTCCAAGCCATCTATATCTAACTAAACTAATGAGCTAGGGCTGAGTAAGATACACATTAGAGGAAATGTACCCACATTTGCGTGAAGAGAGATGGAAACATAATCTAGAAAAAAAAAAACTTAGTACATCTAGCCGGGATGTAAACACCAAACTTCCCATCTCCATAAAATCGATGATTTTGACGTTTAGTCCACGTGCACTGAGAATGTGATATTTTTATTTCACTGTTTTATTTGGGAAGCTATCTTTAAAAAAAAGTGAAATATTTTATAATTTTAAAATCCAGGGCTGCTATAAAACATTTAAAATAAAATTCCCCGACTTTTCTAGGTTTTTCTTAGTGAATGGTTTTTTTTTTCTCTATGTATTACATAGCTCATATATTTTTGAAAACAATCCTCATTGGGTCATGAATGTTCCGATTAGTTTTCTGCAGCTCTACCTATCCTTGGCCAAATCATTCACATCTTTGTGTATTCTTCTACCCACATCGTCCGCTATATGATGCATGTACCCCATTCTTGGTCTCCCTCCCACATCTTCTATGATTATCTTCGTCAATCTATATTTTTACTTCATTTACTTTTATTAGCACTTGTTTATCCTGACGAATACTAAACATCAACATTCTTGTAGTTTATTTTTCCAGTATTTAATGTTTTGGGTATTATTTGTGTACCTTTGTAAATGTGTTGTAAAACAATCGCTGTGCAAAATTTCATGTTAAAACTGTCATTTCTAGGCAATGAATTTTTTTTAACACCGAGAACCAAAATACCTCACTTTTGTTTGTTTAGGTTAAAAATTAGTAAATTATTTAAATTCCCGGACATTTCCATGTTTTCCCTGATATCAAAAAATTCCCTGACGTTTTCTGATGTTCCCTGATGTTCCCTGACGTTTTCTGATGTTCTCTGATGTTCCCTGAAGTTACCTGATGTTACCTGATGTTCCCTGATGTTCCCTGACGTTTTCTGATGTTCCCTGATGTTCCCTGATGTTCCCTGATGTTCCCTGACGTTCTCTGATGTTCCCTGATGTTCCCTGACGTTTTCTGATGTTCCCTGATGTTCCCTGACGTTTTCTGATGTTCCCTGATGTTCCCTGATGTTCCCTGACGTTCTCTGATGTTCTCTGATGTTCCCTGAAGTTACCTGATGTTCACTGATGTTCCCTGATGTTCCCTGACGTTCCCTGATGTTCCCTGAAGTTACCTGATGTTCACTGATGTTCCCTGATGTTCCCTGATGTTACCTGATGTTACCTGATGTTCACTGATGTTCACTGATGTTCACTGATGTTCTCTGATGTTCCCTGATGTTACCTGATGTTCACTGATGTTCACTGATGTTCTCTGATGTTCTCTGATGTTCCCTGATGTTACCTGATGTTCACTGATGTTCACTGATGTTCTCTGATGTTCCCTGAAGTTACCTGATGTTCACTGATGTTCTCTGATGTTCCCTGACTCTTCTAGGTATTCCTTTTTTTTCCTCTGTCTGTAGCCAACATGAAAATCCTCTATTGACTTGCCGCTGCGAGAAAAATAGGCAGAAACTTTGTCAAAAGGCTACATCAGCACACGACTAGCACAATCAACTTAACCTTATACAGCACTCTTGACACATGACTTAGTAGCCAAACATAGTTTCAAAAAATTAGAATCTTAATAATAGGACCAATATAGGCCTATATTATTATTTTTTTATCCCCTGAGTAGTAATAAGGCTTAATTAGATCTTTTTAACCACCCAATGACAAGAAGAGGACTTTTCAGGGTGTGTGTAATGGAATGAGGGGAATACCAGGTCTCCACCGTGGTTCGGATCCCACGTTAAACTGTAGGTCCTCCATGTCATCTCACAATCACTCTACCACTACACATTAGCGTAAGTGCGTATAACCCGAATGGGTAGTTAAGACGCGGTGCTAATAATAATAATAATAATAATAATAATAATAATAATAATAATAATAATAATAATAGTAATAATAATGTGAAATGGAGTGTTGCCAAGGTAAGCAGAGCAAATTGTACCTGTGATATGTTCTTCCCCACTTGGTCCCCATTTGATCAATCAGACGCAGGCTCTGCTCTACTCGCCTCATATTGGAAGTGTTTTTCCATTGATACCTAACCAATGAGTGCTCTGCTGATTGATGATGACAAATTTTCAGGTATAGTCCATCTAACCTGACAGGTATTAGTCCTACCTTGACGAACTACATTATGACCCTATCTTATAAGCTGGCACCATAGTTTAACCAAGTAAAGTGAGTTTGCTACCAATCAGTGTGAATGAAGAGTACAGTTTAAGCTAACTATGCTTACGCTAGCGGCACTCCACGCTACGCCACTGTACTTTTCAAATATTCAACTTTAGCTCTCAATGTTAGACTTTATGATAATTTTACCAAAACAATGATTTTTCTAGTATTAAAAATAATTAGGGGCCTAAAGGGGCCTTTTAAACTTATAGCCCTTCGTAAAATGAACTCAAACATATATTACTATTCTTACTTAAAATAATTGTTACATTAAAAACCATAACTTGGAACCCCACTCCCCCTCTTGAATTANCCCCCCCCCCCCCCCCCCCCCCCTCACGCAAACTCTCACCTTCCAAATTCTGATTACATCACATAAACCGAGCAGGTTTCCACAAAGAACCAAAAAGTAGTAAATAACATTCATGGGAAGCTATATAACATCTAAAGAAGAGAGAAAGGCTTTTAAACCCTCTAAAAACTTCTCTCCAAAGGCCAACACACCCCTTTTTTTAGGGGTTGGGGGGGGACTCCCACTGGCAACCACCCTAACCCTTCCACCCTTTATGCTCCCCCCTCACCACTCTCTAACCATTCCACACATTTTACTCTTATCCATCCCAGAGAGAAAGGCAACTTCAAATTTATCATGTTACCTTAGCAAACAACAAAAGTCTTTATATTTCCCTTGTAATGTTTTCAGTAAATAAAGTTACATTCTCTTGCGAAAACTCCTCTTGCTCTTTCAGCTTCTTTCTCTTTTCCTATCCTCCCCTCCCTCCCCCTTTTACCACCATCTATCCTTTTAACCTTCTAAAAACTCTTGTGGTAACTTTCTAAAAACCAGTCCTCCTCCCCCTTTCTATTTCCCACCCTTTATCACTGTTTAGCGGCCTCACTTTCTCGAGCTCTGCTAAGGGGGCCAAGAGGGGGAGGGGGATGTTGAAAAACTGGGTGGGTTTGCTACAAGATGGCAGCACAAACGAGTAGGTTTAACGTTAATTACGTGCCGTGCTTACGTTCCTCGGGAGAACATTACTTAAGTCTGGGAGGCGCCACACGACTAACAAAGCTATTATCTTCTCCTCTCTCTCTCTCTCTTTATATTTTTTTAAAGTAGGACAACATTAATTCATTAAAATCTCAGACTTTAAATACGTTAAACTCTTTTCGGTGCAAAAACACCCTCTGGGAGGGGCGGGGGGGTAGGAGATGGAAGGAATGTTGAAACTTGGTTACTATCCGGGGGGAAAACATCAAATTTATATGTGCACTAGAAACAGGGAGTCGAACTGGAACCATAACCGATAAATGAAATTAGCAGTTATATTTAAGGAACCTGAACCAGAATCCTAAAAATAAATTGGTTAGGAACCATAACATGAATAGGAATCAATATCAGTACTGTAATATATATTTTTAGGTTCTTGTTGGTTTTAATTTTTTTAAATTCTTTTTTATAATATTATTTCATGTCCTTTTCTTTTAACTTTTTATTTTGAAAACCCTGATTTTTCCTTTTCTCAGTATTTTTTTTGGCCGACTTATGCTGTATTTAAGAACCGACAAGAAAAGTAGTTTTTTTTATCGAACCGGAATCTTAAAATGTTATATTGGAGAACCATTTAACTTATTTGCAGTGTGAAACAGTATGAGGACAAAGATGTGATTTTATTTATTACAAATAAAGAGAGAATATTGCCTAAGACTCGTTAAAAAGAATTGTTTGAGGTTTGATGATCACGTGTTGGCCGATCGATTCTCACCAGGTTATTTTTATAGTTGAAAGGGTCAGATATGGGTGGCAGAAAGACATACATGCGGATATGGAGAAAGACAGTTATGAAGGCAGACAGACATGGAGACAGACAGATGGTGGCACACAGACATGAAGACAAACCGATATAAGTGCAGACATACAGACACACATGCGGACAGAAAGACAAATATAAGGGTAGACATACATACATGGAGATATACAGACACACATGGGGACAGAAAGACAAACATGGGTACAGGCGGGCAGACATGGAGACAAACATACGAACATTGGGATAGATAGACAGATTTAGGTACGAACAAACATACTTGCAGAAAGATGGACATGGGGAAAGTTGGAAAGACATGGGGACAGACAGACAGATATAGAAAGGGATAAACAGACATGGAGGTCAGACATGGAGGTCAGGCATGGGAACAAACATAATTATAATATCCAACTTTTTTTTTGTTCGGGATCATAAAACATCAAGATTTATCATAATTTATATGGCAAACATTTTCTTGATTACAATACTTTCTCTAATTATTATTATTATTAGCACCGCGTCTAACTACCCGTTCGGGTCATACGCACTTACGCTAATTTGTAATGGTAGGGTGATTGTGAGATTAAATGGAGGACCTACAGTTTAGCGTGGAATCCGAACCACGGTGGAGGCCTGGCATTCCACACATTCACAAGTTGTGATTAATACACGTCTTGTCAGAGGTGAAGGAAGGGTTTGGTAATCAGATAAATCTGTGACGGGACTGAAGATTGAACCCCGGACCCCAGCAAAGAAGTCTGACACCTTACCCCTAGACCGCCAGGTCACCTCTCTAATAATTATTAAAGTAACTAAATTTAAAGGAAATGAACTAAAAGGTCGATGTTTTCAGTGCGGAGAATACAAGCCGTGTTAATTGAGGAAACGTGTCGCCTCTTACAGCGAGCGCACCTTGTGGCCATTTAAACTCCACCTGCCTCCATTGGGGGAGGAGGAGGGAGGGCAAAGAAGACGTGAATTAAGAGGAATTTAATTAGGACTTGAGTTCATTTAAAGACCTCGTTAGTACATACTCGAGCATTCTCGGCGCTAATTTCACTCTATATCCCTCTCTCTCTCTCTCTTCTTTTAGGTCTTGTCTCTTTGTCTTTTCCCGTGAGGTGGTTTTCTGGAGACAACGCATCCGACGTTGAAACAGTGTGGTGAAAAGTTTTGTTTGGTCTTACATTAAAATTAGAGGAGGGAAGGAAAATGAAGGGGGGGCGGCGGGGGAATGAAGATGTGTCAGGAGCAAGCGTGAAGTTGCGGGAATTATTAGATTGAACTTATTAAGATGATAATAAGAATTTTCAAAGATTTTTACCAAAATTTTTTTTATAAATTTAGTAGGATTTTGGCTAGAAGAAACTTTTTGAAAATAAAAACATGGTATTATTTTTTGCGTCTAATATTGATAAAATCTTACTATTATTATACAGGTTGATTCGCTCGCTAGAGGCCCCAAACTTATCATCTATATTTATTTATAGTTCATTGGTTCATCGTCTGTTGACTGATTTTCAAACTCACTGACTATTTAAGGGTAGACTTATGTTGTAATGATTCGTAAAAAAAAGAAAAAAAGCCAACATCGACGCCATGCATACGTCGATTGGTGGGGCCTCTAGCGAATGAATCACCCTTATTAATATTATTCACCTGCTTCAGGGGTATTAGTCTAAAGAGGGTCACTCTCGTAATGGAATGGACTGCCCGGGGCTCAGGGTTAGAATCCTATTCGGATGTGCTGTGATTTTTTTCCTAAATGATTTTCCCTTCTTCCTCTACGCAAATTTGGATACACTTCCTCTAAATTTAACCATCCACATCCCTAACACTAGAGTGTAACGTGGAAACAAAAATTGTGTCTTAGTTACCCTTCCGAGCTGTATGCGTTTAATTATACAAGGGTAGGGAAGAGTTAGATAAAATCTAGAGAAAATGCTCAGCAAGGAGAGAGTGATGTAAATGATGACTGGTAACCGACATTTGATTGCGCTAAAACAGATACCCATTAGGAATCGTTGATTACTTCAAAGAAATGGTTGTTGGCCCTGACAATGGCTGATATTGAGAGCTCAGAGGTTTCTCGACTGAGGAAATAGATTCATTTCTTATTGGAAGCTACGCAATGACAGCAGAACGTCTTTATGATAAAAGATATCCATAATTTACAGCACCTGTTGTAAGTAACGACCGCCCATGTTGATACACAAGTTGTAATGACGTGACCACCCGAATGTCTGACCCACTCAAAGATGTTGTGAAAGTTGGGCACAGGGGTTGGTAATCTAGGCTCTATTACACTGTCACCATCCTGTGTGTCAGGGGAGGGAGTGGTGGCACAGGGGTTGGTAATCCAGGCTCTGTTACACTGGCACCATTCTGTGTGTCAGAGGAGGGAGTGGTGGCACAGGGGTTGGTAATCCAGGCTCTGTTACACTGGCACCATCCTGTGTGTCAGAGGAGGGAGTGGTGGCACAGGGGCTGGTAATCCAGGCTCTTCTATACTGGAACCATCCTGTGTGTCAGAGGAGGGGATGGTGGCACAGGGGTTGGTAATCCAGGCTCTTCTATACTGGAACCATCCTGTGTGTCAGAGGAGGGGATGGTGGCACAGGGGTTGGTAATCCAGGCTGTTACATTCAATATAACTGGATATTATATAAATAGCTTTACGTCAAATAGGTCAAGATTAATAAATTAATAAAGTTAACAAGAAACAATTTTATTATGAGAAAAAAGTCAAAAAGAATGAAATTATAAAGTGAACTTTAAGTTAAACTAACTAATTTATAACTTTATAATTTCGTAATGTAATAATATCCATATGCTTTTTGACTTTTTTATTCATAATGAAGTGGTTCCTTGTCAACTTTATTAATTTAAAACTATAATTTTGATTTATTTAACTTAAAGGTCAGTTTATAATCTCATTGTATGAATATACATTATTTTTTATGTTTTTTTCTCATAGTAAAATTGTTTCTTGTTAACTTTACTAATTTATTAATCTTGACCTGTTTGACGTAAAGGTATTTATATAATATCCAGTTATATTGAATGTAACATATGGCTTTTCCTCATATTAAAATTTAATACTGACTAGCTTAAAATTGTCTGTTGTAGCCTCGTTAAAAATTTAATTTATTTGTGTAAGGAAGGCTGCTTTCAAGAGATGTAAAACTCAGAGAACAACCAGTAGAATTGTTGTTTATTATAGGCTATTCTATGGGTGTGAAATGCGGTCTCTCACCTCATATGACGAAAACAAATCTAGGGTATTCGAAAACAAGGTAGTTAGGAAGATAAATGGTCCAAAAAGAGATGATGATACCGGTGGGTGTAGGTTTAATAATGATAGGTTATATACCCTGTACTCATCACAAGACATTATTAGGATAATAATGTTTTGTAGATTACGGCGGGCAGGATATGCAGTGCGAATGGAGGTTCTAGAACCTTGTTCAGGGTACTGACTGGCAAACCCAATGGGAAAATACTATTGGGAAGACCTAGACGCAGGTGGGAGGATAGCATTAAAGTGGATCTAAAAGAGACAGGGTGTATTGAGGGGGACTAGATACAACTAGCTCAAGATGGGGCTAGGGTGTAATGAGGGGAACTGGATATAACTTGATCAAGATAGAGATTAGGTGTGATGAGGGGTGCTGGATAGAACATGCTCAAGATAGGGATAGGGTGTAATGTGGGGGACTGGATAGAACTAGCTCAAGATAGTGATAGGGTGTAATGAGGGGGACTGGATAAAAGTAGCTCAAGATAGGGATAGGGTGCAATAAGGGGGAATTTATAGAACTAGCTCAAGGTAAGAATACGATATAATGAAGTGGACTGGATAGAGCCAGCTCAAGATAGTGATAGGTGTTATACTTTTGTAAGTGTGGCAGTAAATTTTTGAGTTCCTAGTGCCATAGAGTTATTATGTAAATAAAAAGTTGAAATTTCGAATTAGAAGTCAGAAAATAAATTGTTTATTTTTTGCTAAAAATGGTAAAATAAAATCTAATTAAACTTAAGTGCGAGAAAAATTATGGCTAGATTTACATTCTTAAATTTTTGCCTTTGACACAATGTGACTTGTCTTAACCGCAAGATCAAACAAATTTTACTTCTTCTTTACCAATTGCCTTTGGTCGAAGGTAATATTTATTCTGGACTAGAAACTTTGATTTTTTTTAATACTAAGAAGAAAATTATAATAATACGGTGGCCTGATCGATCTCACGGCAATTTTTGGTCACTCACTTAAGAAAACTACATCATCAATAAAAACCGAACATTGAATCTTCTATACTCGCAAATATATCAAGTAAGCCTACATTCAAATCATAATTGAGAAACCAAAATAAATTTGGTTGGTAATAATAGGCAATCCGATCTATTAGTCAAGAGTTTCTTGCTACAGATATAGAAGTCTCGAGTTCGATCCTCGGTGCTTACAGGATTTTTCTTTGAAACAGTAGGCCTAAAACGGGGTCAAACTTAGCCTTGTGAGGACAAATGAGGAGCAACTTGAATAAAATAAAGTAGTGGTTACGGTCTAAAAAATTCAGATTTGGTATTAGGGCTCGATATGCTGATCATATGACCTCCTCTATCCGTAAATGTTGCCAGTATCTCCGCCAACATGCGGGATGATGCAATGGAGTTTTCGGAGCTATAAAAAATTTAAATAGTATTATTTAACTGTGGATAATTGAGGTTAAGTTAGATTAAAATGGATGAGCAAACAAATATAAAAAATCTAGAAATAAATCAAGATTGTTTTTAGCACCATGTCTTACTACCTTTTCAGATTATATGCATATATGGGGTCTACTAATTACGCAAGTAAGTAAGGAGTGAGGAAGGTTGAATTGAAATTAAGTGTACCCGCATTTTCGTGGAGGGAGAATGAAAATCAATTTTGTAAAAACCACCCTCAATACACCCGACCGGGATTTAAACCCCGATCTCTAGTCTAGTCTAGTCTAGTCTAACATGAGAGTGACGCCTTAGACCACGCAGCCACCGATGTAGGTATGTATATAAAATTATTGAGATCATTGATGAGCTTTAAAAAGCATGGAATATATAAGCAAATATATCAACATAAACCAAGATATTTTCATTTCTTTGAAACGATATAAGATCAAATATTTTTTCACATTAGTCATACCGATACGTAAAGGTGCCATTTTAAAATAATACAAATTAGAGATGTTATAATTCTGGTCGATAGAGAAACATTCACCCCCATCAAATCTTCTTTTCCCCACCCCCAGATAGAAAGACATAGCAGCTGTAAAGTATATATATAACTCGGACTGGAAAGGTTGTTTAAGTAATTGGTCCGGCCATTAAAAGATTGAAGGAAAGTCATACCCTGAAGAATCTTTGAAATGTGGAATATCTCTAAGGTCTCCCCCTTTCCACCCCATTTTTTTTACTATCTTGACAGAAAGTCCTTTAATTTTCGACGACTCTTTAACTTGTGTATGATGAGACGGTGAATATATTTTCTACTTGCTACTATGTAAATCCTTTTCATCAGCTTTTCCTCCATATTTTCTGTTTCTCCAGCCGTTGGACCAATCTTCTAGAGAAGTCATCTACTTATACTACAAACCTCGCTTGGCTGAATACCAAGAGGAGTTTTATCCACGCAAACTCCAAGTAATTAAATTTTATTATAAGAAATTAAGCTATAGTTGAGTAAGATTTAGGTCTTTGATGTATTACAGTTTAAATATTTATACCTGTCTACTAATGAAACTACTTTTATTAATATAAGGGTTTATTTAATTCTTCATTCACAGACTCTTCCAGGCAGAGGATACATTATAATTAGACATAATTATGACATTATTTAACCAAACTGCCTTAAAAAATGAGTGATTACATTCAATACTAAAATAAGAACATTTGCTTGATAATATAAAGGTCTTAGACTCATTTATTAGGTCCAAACGCCATTTTTCAACATACTATTTCAATAAATAAACAATGAAAATGGCTAAAACTAGCTAAACAATTTTTTTTATCATTGCGTCTTAATACTTGTTCAGGTTATAGGCCTACGCATATATGATAATTATTCTAATGGGGTAGGGATGAGGAAGGACACATTTTAAGTTGCACTGTCCAAGCTACGATGGTTACCTGAGACTGCGGCAGGAGTTGCACGGCTACGGCCGCAACAGACCGCGGCGACACTAGCCGCATGCGACAGTTACATGGGGTGTTTTCCAAGACACGATAGCTACCTGCGACTGCGGCTGGAGTTGCATGGTTACGGCCGCAAAAGAGCACGGCGACACTAGCCGCATGCGACAGTTACATGGAGTGTTTTCCAAGACACGATAGCTACCTGCGAATGCGGCTAGAGTCACATGGCTACGGCCGCAACAGACCGCGGCGACACTAGCCGCATGCGACAGTTACATGGAGTGTTTTCCAAGACACGATAGCTACCTGCGAATGTGGCTGGAGTCACACGGCTACGGCCGCAACAAACCGCGGCGACACTAGCCGTATGCGACAGTTGCATGGGGTGTTTTCCAAGACACGATAGCTACCTGCGACTGTGGCTGGAGTCACACGGCTACGGCCGCAATAAACCGTGGCGACACTAGCCGTATGCGACCGTCGCATGAGGTGTTTTCCAAAACGCAACTTCAGACGCAGTCACCAGTCGATTTCGAGATTGAATTAGAGTACAGGTGATGCGGCTGACAGAAATTTTGAGGAAGGAAGAAAATGACGAAATAATGTTAATGTGGTTGTACAGCAAAAGGAAGAACTCACACAGCACTACATCCTGTGAGTGGGCCCTTAGCACCTCAAGTTTTAGTCGTTTAAACATTTTTAAAAATAGATTAACACACAAAATTCAATAACAAATTCGCAGTGTCGCTACAACTCTATCACCGTCACTTTTCTATGACTGCGGCTCTAGCCGCAAGCACTACTCGCTCCACCAGTGTCGTGACATGAGCCACCATCCCCTAGTATCACAGACCAAACTCAAACTGCGCATGAGCGAAAAATGCAACACTGGCCGCAGTCGCAGGTAACTGTCGCAGCTTGGACAACTCACCAAGATGTAATCTACCCGCCTCCCCGCGGAAGAAGAATGGGAAACCATTCAGGAAAAACCACCCTCAGTAGATTATTATTATTATTAATATTATTTTTATTATTATTATTATTAGCACCGCGTCTTACTGCCCTTTCGGGTTATACGCACTTACGCTAATGTGTAATGGTAGGTTGATTGTGAGATGAAATGAAGGACCTACAGTTTAACGTGGGATCCGAACCACGGCGGAGGCCTGGCATTCCACACATTCACAAGTTGTGATTAATATACGTCTTGTCAGAAGTGAAGAAAAGGTTTGGAAATCAGATAAATCCGTGCCGTGACCGAGGATTGAATCTCGGACCCCCAGTTTAGAAGTCGAACCCCTTACCCCTAGACCGTCATGTTACACACTCAGTAGACTCAACCTGATTTCGAACCCTAATCACCCCTTCATTAGCAGACCAGTCTAACACGGGAGTGACGCCTTAGCCCATTCGATCATTGAAACGGGTTCAAAAATTAATTGAATCAGTTTTTTTTTACTGTTTTAAAAGCCCCATCTATAGATAAGATTATTTTTCCTTTATTTATTTAAATATGTTTGTGAAAAAAATAATAATACCTATAAATTTAGTAAACCACCCATTTATGTTGTGAAAGTATAAAAATTTGCTAACCCCGTAAAAGAGTAAGTTTACCTTGCATTGTTCCACTGTGGAATGGATTGTAAAATAGGCTCACTGTGTGATCTGTCAAGGTAAGACTGGTACTTTCCAGGCTAAACGGAGTATACAATCATTTTGTAAATAAAGCTAATTATACCCACAAACACCAAGAAGGCACATCTATTTCACTCTCTAGAATCTAGATAAACTCAAATAATGAATATGATTTATATACTTTTTACACAAATGTGAGGTAAGAAAACTTATAAAAACTCATCAAACTGTTTACTCAAACNTTTTTTTTTTTTTTTTTGCCAAACATTTGGCAAGCTTCTACCTTGGAAGTTGTGTCTTAATTTATCTTACTTCCGTTTCAAAGATTCAAGAAACTTATCTTTCATATATCTTTTAAACTCTAACTTGTATATAAACCATCTTATTTCCTTGGTAATCAACGTAATGCACGTAACAACTCAGAAATTATAAAGAGGTAAAAAAAATCTTCTTTCCCCGACTCACCAAACAAATTAAAAGACAGTTTTCCTCCAAAGAGCTTCCTTTCAAATCAAAGACCTTCCCCAAATTATTTCTTAACTTGTGTAGATTATGAGCTTCCGCATTCGTTGCATTCAAAAGTTTCACTCTACGAAGAAGTTATTTATGTAAAGTTATATGAGGGGAAGTGTATTTAGAAGAGATATGTATTTTTTTTTTATTTCTGTTTTTAGAGTATCCCATTTATTTTTTTCTGGTATTTCTTTCTTCTACTTAAGGACAGTCGGGTAGTCACGTATAGTTTACGTGTTATTGAATAAGTTTGAATATTTTTACAGCGTTTATGTGACTCACTCACCAAAGTAACTGCTATAAGTTTTATTAATAAAATAGATAGATTCCAAACATCTTTAATATTACACGTTTATTAATAAGAATATTTAACATCAATTTAAAAATATTATAAAATGATGGGTATATGACTTTTATTGTACTCCATACTTTTTGCAACACATCTTTCTACCCGTCTAAGCGATACTTATTTAACTACACTAACAGGGAAAGGATGAGGATGGTAGATTATAAAATGTACCCGCATCTACGTAGAAGAATAGGTGGGAACCATTGATAAAATATCACTCTCAGAACACCTGACTGCTCACCAGCTCACCAGTAAAATACCGAGCTCCTGTCACTGAAAAAGCAGATTAAAAAAGATTGAAGCTGAATGCGGATGGCTACTAATTACTTTTAAGTGGGCAAGATGGTTTAATATACATACATTAGTAATTTGTCTGTGATTGAAAAATTATAATAGTAATAAAATACTAGATAATGGATCAATGATGTTTTTATTTGTTTCAGAGGTTTAACTCTTTTAGCACCACCTCGTGATTGTACGCATATGTACAGTATATTTAGAGAAAGTGTACTTCCATATGTGTGGGGGTACAGTGGAATTTTTTTTTTTTGGAAAAATTACTTTCAGTACACCCGACCGGTATTTGAACCCGGACCTTCCCGTCATTGGCAGTCTAACTTATAGCGATAGTGACGCCTTAGACCATGCGGCCACCGAAGTGGGTCAGAGGTTAAATTTTTTTTTTCAGCACCGCATCTTACTACCTATTCGGTTTATACGCTTTAATGGTTTAATTGATGTCCCTAATCGAATTCATAATCAGAAGTAATTTAGAACTAATTAATATACAGTTGAACCTTAGATATCCGAAATAAAGGGAACAAACTCGATTTAAAATAAACGAAATTTCGAATAATTTGTAAATTCAAGATGTGGTGGTAAAATTAACATTTATTCAGGAACACATTTTATGATAATCGCACTTATTGAAAATGTATTCAATATGTAATACATGTAAATTATTCATGGAAATGTTTGATTTTGTGGTTTCTTGGCAAATTGTGAAAGAATAAATTTCTGGGTAGTTTGTTACACCTGTCTAGCAAAACAAAAACGATTACAAGAAAACAACAACAAAAACGGCGTTTAAGTTAACCAAGGTTTCGGTAAACCTAAATTCTACTGTAGTTGGAAATAATTAATATTATGAAAGATACATACAGGGACCTGGCACAAAATATATTTGGGGAGAGGGGGCCGGGTTTGACAGTGAATTTCCAAAGTAAAGACATTCTTGAATTATAAAAATTCCCATGTGACAAGGAGAACGTTTAAAACACTGGAGGGCTAGGGGGTTTGATCCCGGGAAAGTGGTAAAATTTGAGGCGATAATTGGGCCTTGAATAATTGAGGTTTTGGGCCATTGTATTTTTAAAGTTATTTGTTAATGATTGATTTTTCATGTTACAGGTGTTATTTGTTTGACATTAATCATTATTGCTCGTATTAACTCCAGGCATTATCAAGTAATAAACTTAAGACATTACCTAACCTTTTTAAGGCTACTAGTGTCTAGCTAGAGTAATAGTAGTATTAAAACTGGTAGACAGTGACCACGGCGCTACTAGCCAACTTGATTAATTAAGCTTTCTATACAATCTACTACAGAAGATACATCCTTTAAATGTTTGATGGGTTTTGAAGTTGGGAACGTTTGAAGAGTAAGGATCTACATTTGGGAAATCTAACATTTGTTTGTGCAATTCTGCGATAAAGAACTTTCATAATCGAAAGTAGTGCGGTACAGATTAATTATATAGTTCCCCAACTCAATATCTTGACTTTCCACAAAATTCCCAAATTTAAGATGTGGTACCCCTGTCTACATAGATGTATCAACACAAGCTATAAACGTAAAAAAGACAGAAAACTGTACACCGAGATAATTCAGAGCAGGTGTTTTAATAACAAGTAATTTCATGTTTCACAATGGAATCGTTGAACCCCTTTTTAAAAGGAAGGTTAATATGGACACATTCGTTGGCCTTTTTATTGGCAAAGGATCATGGTACACGATGCGTGTATAGGCCCATTTCTTCAATAAATAAGGACTCATGCCAAAGGGTAAAAAGTCTTGATAGCCAAACTTTAAATTGTTCTTGACAGCATTCAATAAAACCTCTATAGGCTTAGGCACTTATATACTACACCTCAATTATCAGACCGAATTGTCCTTACCCTGTTTTTGGGTAAAAAAATTTTGTTTTTATTTACAGTTTAGTAGGAGCGTGCGAGGGTCACTTTTTAAATGTGAAGCGAAGCATGACACATGCAGGCTAAGCGGCCGCCTATGTACGTTAGGCCACACCACACAGCTTATGAGTCTGTGTCGCTTTCTGAAACTACTTATCCATTCTGTCTAAATTTATACTCCCGTAAGAAAGAAGAAAAAGAAAACAATGCACCTTCTTATCTTAACTTCTTAGCTCGCTGATAATCCCCAAATATCTTAACATTTTCTGTTGTGAGCCTATCAAAAAAAAGTCTGTATTTGTTAGAGAATTTAGAGCCTATGTGACCATCAAAGCTGTTTGGCTGTAGATTCAACTAAGTGACATTAATGGGCGGGAGGTAGATAAAGTGAACACGCAGAAACTTACCTTAGCCCGGCACACAAAACATCCTAATTTGTCTCATTTCCATTGACAGCCGTTGATCTGTGTTTCCCACAAAACAACCTCCTCCACAAAACCTCATCCCTAGAAACGATTCTTGGAGACAAACATATACAAGAAAACACGGTTGGGGGGGTGTTCGAACACTGTTCGTGGACAGTGTGGACGCTTTTTCGAACATTTCTCTGTAACAAAATCTGTTGGTTGTTCATTTAGGCCCCGATCCACCATTTGTCGGTTTTTGCCTGTCACATAAAAATATGTTCGTACTCAGATCTGAAGTAGCTTGTACGTCTCGGAGAACTTTTCCCAGAACATTCAAATCACTAGTGGGACAACAGCCGAGTCACACTTATACTTTTTTTTTTTTATCTTTTTGTGATTGTATTTATTTGTGTACGTGTGTTGAAAAATATAATAATTTCCTTTATTTTAGCAGATTGTAAAAAAAATGTAGTGGTTCAAAGATCAGATCAGGTGGACGAATTCACGTAAACCTTTTAATACATCCAAATCATCATTAGGGTCTAGGTCATCAATCTTACAATTAGCTTATTGCAGCTCTCAAATTTTGCCCACCCTGGGCCAACTATGTTACATCTTTGTACTTTCTTATACCTGGATCGTTCACTAACTGATCCATATAATCCAGTCTTAGTCTCCATCTTGAACTTCTTCCTTCCACATCTTCTTCTATGATCATCCTCGTCAAACTATGTATCAGGATATGTCCTACTGATGTTAATTCTTCTTTGTTTTAAACCTTTCCATAGTTACCTTTCCTCATTTGCTTTTCTTAGCACATCTTTATTTGATACCATCTCCATCCTTGATATCTTCAACATTCCTCTGTAGCACTAAATTTCAAATGCTTCTAATATTTTCCTTTCTATTTGCACAAGTGGTCCATGTAAAGCCCAACGCTCCAAACATATGCCATTGATTGACTGAGAATGCAAATCTGCCAATAAGTTCTACCCACATTACATAATCCTACTTTGTTATAATCTTCTCATCCACCATTCAGCCGCTGCTACTTGCTCACGCGTTGGCCCTACTCATAGGATGGATATTGAAGCACAGCTGAGATGGACGTAAAAAAATAAAATAATAGGCTACCAATTATGGGAACACTCTGCAAACATGTTCTGTTCAAGTTTGGACACTCCAGCCACAGCAAACAGAACGAGCATTATATTTGGAAATGTTCGCAAAAATGCCCTGTTTCAATGTACAGAGAATAGAAAGGTGGTAGTAGCATTTGGAGGAATGTTGTTATGTCATTGCTTACGTCACCTAGTACCAAGCAGTTATATTTCAATACGAAGACAGTCAAACCTACATATGTTTTAAATAAGTGGAGTAACGACATCAATTCGACATGGGTGTGAATTTTAAATATTTGTTGTGAATTTTAAAGGTTTATTTATCATTCAAAAATCCTAAATGTGATGGCTTTAATTTTAACGACTCTTCTATATATACGCCATTCACGACCTAAGTTTACTTGGATGACAGCTCAAAAAGTAACTAAAAAATAGCCCCTAAAATATCACTACGCCAACAGCTGATATCTGCCACTGTCACTTGGGACAGCTGTTATGAAAACATATGGTTATGTAGAGTAATGTGATAGTTTACCACAGTAATTTAGGCCAATATTATGCCTCAAAGAATTTTGAAATTGAAATTTTTGAATGACTTGGTGATCTGTAACTTCTCTTCTTTTTTTCTCCTGGGAACTCATTATCAAAAAAACACACACAAATCTATCCACAAATAAAAAGAACCCCTTATAAAATTTCGTGAGATTAAAGTTAGATTAAACTTATATTTAAGTTTGATAAAAGAT
>CABFWB010007111.1:0-27372 GCA_902151455.1 Timema bartmani | reverse complement strand
ATTAGATTATACCCTTTCTTCCTCGTATTATTTTTTTACAGTGGCCTATTACTACGAGGTAGATAGAGAGGGTGTAACATAATGGAGACTCGCTAAGCACTTGATGGCATTGTCCTCACTACTGACTTAGGCATCTATGAAGACTCACTAAACACTTGATGGCATTGATCTCACTACTGACTCATGGATCTATGGAGACTTACTAAACACCTGATGGCATTGATCTCACTACTGACTCGGGGATCTATGTAGACTCAGTAAGGCTGTATGGCATTGTCCTAACTACTGACTCATGGATCTATGGAGACTCAGTAAACACTGTATGGCATTGTCCTCACTACTGATTCATGGATCTATGGAGACTCTTTAAACACTGTATGTCATTGTCTTCACTACTGACTCATGGATCTATGGAAACTCAGTAAACACTGTATGGCATTGTACTCACTACTGACTCATGGATCCATGGAGACTCACTAAACACATGATGGCATATTCCTCACTACTGACTCAGGGATCTATGGAGACTCTGTAAACACTATATGGCATTGTCCTTACAACTGACTCAGAAATCTATGGAGACTCACTAAACACTTGATAGCAATGATCTCATGATTGACCTATGGATCTATGGAGACTCAGTAAACACTTGATGGCATTGATCTCATGATTGATTCATGGATCTATGGAGACTCTGTAAACACTGTATGGCATTGTCCTCACTACTGACTCAGGGATCTATGGAGACTCAGTAAACACTGTATGGCATTGTCTTCACTACTGACTCATGGATCTATTGAGATGTATGGCTGTATGGCATTGATCTCATGTTTGACTCATGGATCTATGGAGACTCACTAAACACTTGATGGCATTGATCTTACTACTGACTCATGGATCTATGGAGACTCAGTAAACACTGTATGGCATTGTCCTTTCAACTGACTCAGAAATCTATGGAGACTCACTAAACACTTGATAGCTATGATGTCATGATTGACCCATGGATCTATAGAGACTCACTAAACACTTGTTGGCATTGATCTGATGATTAACTTACAGATCTATGGAGACTCACTAAACACTTTATGGCATTGATCTCATGATTTACTCACGGATATATGGAGACTCAGTAAACACTGTATGGCATTGATTACATGTTTGGCTAATGGATCTATGGAGACTCACTAAGCACTGTATGGCATTGATCTCATGATTGACCCATGGATCTATGGAGACTCAGAAAACACTTGATGACATTGATCTCATGATTGACTCATGGATCTATGGATACTCTGTAAACACTGTATGGCATTGTCCTCACTACTGACTCAGGGATCTATGGAGACTCAGTAAACACTGTATGGCAATGTTCTCACTACTGACTCATGGATCTATGGAGACTCAGTAAACACTTAATGGCATTGATCTCATGATTGACTCATGGATCTATGGAGACTCAGTAAACACTGTATGGCATTGATCTCATGATTGACTCATGGATTTATGGAGACTCTGTAAACACTGTATGGCATTGTCCTCACTACTGACTCAGGGATCTATGGAGACTCACTAAACACTTGATGGCATTGTCCTCACTACTGACTCATTGATCTATGGAGACTTACTAAACACTTGATGGCATTGATCTCACTACTGACTCATGGATCTATGGGGACTCAGTAAACACTGTATGGCATTGTCCTCACAACTGACTCACGGATCTATGGATACTCCCTAAACACTTGATGGCATTGATCTCATGATTGATTCATGGATCTATGGAGACTCTTTAAACACTGTATGGCATTGTCCTCACTACTGACTCAGGGATCTATGGAGACTCTGTAAACACTGTATGGCATTGTCCTCACTACTGACTCATGGATCTATGGAGACTCTGTATACACTGTATGGCATTGTCCTCACTACTGACTCGGGGATCTATGTAGACTCAGTAAGGCTGTATGGCATTGTCCTCACTACTGACTCATGGATCTATGGAGACTCAGTAAACACTGTATGGCATTGTCCTCACTACTGACTCATGGATCTATGGATACTCTGTAAACACTGTATGGCATTGTCTTCACTACTGACTCATGGATCTATGGAGACTCTGTAAACACTGTATGGCATTGTCCTCACTACTGACTCATGGATCTATGGAGACTCTGTATACACTGTATGGCATTGTCCTCACTACTGACTCGGGGATCTATGTAGACTCAATAAACACTGTATGGCATTGTCCTCACTACTGACTCATGGATCTATGGAGACTCAATAAACACTGTATGGCATTGATCTCACGATTGACTCATGGATCTATGGAGACTCAGTAAACACTGTATGGCATTGTACCCACTACTGACTCATGGATCTGTGGAGAATCACTAAGCACTTGGTGGTATTGTTCTTACTACTGACTCAATGATACTTGGAGAGTAACCAAACACTGGAATGCAGTGTCCTTTATACTTATTAATAAATCTTTGTAAATTAACTTGACACTAGAAAGTAATTCCTCATTAATGTTTAAAATGCATAATCAAAGTTACCAAACGTTCAATACTAACTGTAATGGTCACAAATCACTTCAAGTTAATGCCATCACTAATAATAATTTATCGATGGAAAGTGGCTAAACATTGTCTTCACTAATGACTCATAAATCTATGAATATTTTCCAAACATTATAAGATATTGTCCTTACTATTGACCAATAGTTAAGTTGAGAATCACCAAACATGTGAAGATATTGTCCTCACCAATGACTCATGTATTTGTGAACAATCTAAAGACAAGAACAAGTATTGTCCTCAATTATGATTCACGTATTTTTTGAAATTTACAAGTCACGGACTTATGGGCAGTCCCCAAACATTACAAGGTATTGTATTGACTTAAGACCCATGGATATAAGTAGAGTCCCCAAACACTCAATATGGAACTATATGTAACTATCACAGTCACCAAATAGTGGAAGGTAGAAGATACTGTCATCACCAATGCCTAAACGATTTGTTGACATTCACCAAACCCTGAAAAGTTTGTCATTACTATTAAGTCATTAATATGCGGACAGTCACTAACTATTGGAAAGTAGTGTCCTAATTACTGCCTAATGGATCTGTGAACAGCCACTAGATACTGGAAGGCATTGTCATCGCTACTGACTAAATGATATGTGATCAGTCCTTAAATTCACTTTGGTGGCCGCATGGTCTAAGGCGCTACTCTTGCAATAGACTAGACTGCCAGTGATGGGCAGATCGGGGCTCGATCCCAGTTGGGTGTACTGAGGGTAGTTTTTCATAAATGGTTCCCCACTTTCTCTCTTCACGCCAAAATGGGTACACTTCCTCTAAATCCAACCTTCGTCAGCCCTACCAATCAGCGCAATTAGTACATGAACGGAAAACCTGAATGGATAGTAGGGAGTGGTGCTAAAAATATAAATACAGTCCCTAAACCCTGGAAAGCATTGTCTTAACTAGTACCGTAAATCATAATCTTTGAACAGTCACTAACTATTAGAAAGTATTCTGAAAATTGAAAAATGACACCTGGACACGGGAATCGAACCCGGGACAGGTGTCATTTTTCAATTTTCAGAATATGATATCTAGTGGAGTAATTCCCTACTAACAAGCATAAATAATAGCTCCGGCTATTAATTCTTAATATTAGAAAGTAGCTTCCTCACAACAGGCTCATGGGTCTGTGGATAGTCACTAAAAACTTGAGGGTAATGTCCTGGCTATTGACTAATGGATATACAGGATGTTCGGAAATTCATAGCTCAAACTGCACATATAGCTTGTTTGAACCAAAAGTAATACAAAATCCCTATACACTTACATCCGGAAAAACTATGATAGTACCATTAAATTGTGTTCAAAGTTTCGACGTATAGTTCCGGGAGAGCAAAGTTGTCAAGCATGCGTGTACACTGTACAACAAGTTGCATAGGAGTGAGGTGCATGGCATCGCACATGTGATAATGGCAAACACTTTCTGTGATGTAGGATCATTAATGATGACTCTCAGGACGTATTCAAGATATCGAGATGTGTAGTGCCGCGCGCCTAGCTCCTATGCAACCAGTTGTACACACATGCTTGAAAGCTTTGCTATCCCGGTGCTGTACGCTGAAACATTGGACAAAATTTAATGGTATTAGCATAGCTTTACGGATGTAAATGTATAGGGATTTTGTATTACTTTTGGTCTTTTGGTTCAAACAAGCTATATGTGCAGTTTGGGCTATGAGTTTCCGAACACCCTATAGAGAGCTACAGGAGATACTTAAAGGTGTTTTTCTTAGCATCGACTCATTAATCTATAAACCGGCTCAGTATTGTAGTGGTCAGTGCACATGATTACAAGCTTAGGGGTCTTGGGTTAAGTTCCCGTCTACTACCTTTGGTATTCTTCACTTAAGAGGAATAAGCCAAATGGTCAACATCGTTTGGTGAATTATGCTTAAGGTAGGATAAGACTCCCCCGGCTCCACAGCTCCATAAAAACCCTCATCACATCATCTCATTGGGGGTATGACGTGTGGACAACTTCAAATCATGTATCCTGAGCAACGCTCTGTGCCAACAGAATGGCTAATAATCTACACATAACCTAGACGTCAAAGCCCCTCCCTGAGGTATATGGCATAAGATGAAATAAAATGGACAAATTTAATACCAGCCCCTGTCATATATCTCTGGATAGTTATCAAAAACCCACTCACTACTGACTCATGGATCTGTGGACAGTCACTAAACATTGGAAAGTATTATCATCATTGTTCACACCACATTCACTACTTTCTGGAGCTGTATAATGCACATTATTGCAAAGTGCAAAGCTTTCATTTTTAATTTCAATCTTGGTTTCATTTTTGTCCATCATTTCATATTCATTGTTGCATAATACACCTACACTACTCCCACAAGATGAGCTCCAATCATTTATGCACACCCTCTGAAATTCATTGCAGTATTGCGATGGGCCAATTTTATTATTTTTTTCAAAGCTATTATTTTTCATTTGTCTTTCTAAGCTGTGGCAGAACAGATTTTGTCCTTTTATATTGCTTCCAAATTGATGGATCTCCCTGTTGTGAATTGGTTGTGGATTAACGTAGCTGACATGGTGCTGACTGCCAGTGCTGCAAATCTCCCCACTATATTCATGTTGTTGGTTGCCATTGCTGCTCTCAGGAATATTGTTTACATCTGGTTCAGGCTCCTTCTGCAACAATATTGGGAGCAATTATAATATAAGACTAGCGGTAAATTAAATATGTGTGGTGTAAATATAGCAATACATCTAATGAGATTCATCACAACTTTTCTTAAGAATGTAATTTGGTTAACATAAAATGTGATAAGGTTCAAAATTACAAAATGGGACAGTTTCAATCCCCATGAGTGAAATGGATAGTAAATAATTTATTTTAGTAAAATGTTGTGTTTCTATTTATAATCCCTTCTTTACTTCCTTATACATTTATAATCTATTACATAATAAAGGCTTAAACATATTTAAAATGATTATTTATGACCATTATGACAATTCTATCACTGTCCTCACCTTGAGACTCACATGATCTAATGGAAATTAAACAATTGAAAAATAGAAATAAGCTATCAAAAAATACTGGATTCCATTGTCAATAAAGCACATTGAACAATAAACAACAATTTTGTGCCAGTGACGTAACGAGCTCTCCCCCACCCCTTTTTATCTAGCGCAGCGCTGTAGAGTAGTTTCCTTTCCCGCCGCTAGAGTGGCGCCGAGCTTTGTGGTGGCCAAATCGTCGGTCACTGGAACACGCTCGACATTCGTACCACCACTCACTTGGGATACGCAAGTTAACCATCTCATGTTTCACTTCTCTACGTTAGGTTAAGTTGTGTAAAATAAAACAGTTGAACTATGGGCTAAACGATTTATTATTATTAACATTAAGATCATATTGCCTTAAAACTCCTTGATCAATTTTGTAGACTGAGGAACCAAGAGTCGTTTCAGTTTAAAAAGGGAAAACAATGTTAAAACAGCGATTTTTTATTAATAACACTCGTCCCTGAAGTACATCACAACGGGCTGCAAAAATGTAAAACGGGCACCATTTCATAACCACATGCTTGTAAAGAGTGGGAACCATCACTGTAGTCTCCATGTTTGTGGTGATTTATCATCATAGTAAATCTACCCATGATATTTTACAATTTCTCTAGAAAATATCAAAGATTCAGGTAAGAAATCTATCGTACCTTGATTATATGACAAACCGGTCACACTGATTACTTGGGGATAAATTATAATTTTGCGAAAAATAAATTTTATTTGGTACATACGTTTCAATCTGAAAGCCAACCTCAAAGATAAACGGGAGCTTAGGTCTCTTATTTTGCCACTAGTCCATACAATAAATAAAAAGAACAATCCGGTCACGGACAAACCGGTCACATTACCGTCTTGGTTTTAGCGTAGCCGAATTGTCCATTTACCGATTCACGTAGCAAATTTATGGAAAAAAATATTTTGAGCTCAGATTAATTACTAAGAGCACTTGGTTTTTCTTTAAAACTAATAATTCATAGTAACTTTAATAAAACTACAGGGAATTTTAATAAATATGAAAGAAAAATGTATGTATTTCGATTTGGTAAAATAACAAATAAAACAAAATTAAAAATAGTTTTAATATAATTAAAATAACATTTGGTAAAAATGATACCAAAAAGAATAATTAGTAATGATTTTTAAGAATATCTGACTTTACTTTTAATATAGGTATCAAAGAGAGATCATAATGGGTCGTTTAAAATGCAGCTTTTGCCGGATATATTTTAAATTCTGCATTAACAAACACATTTTTACTTTCTCCCCAATATTTTGGAGAACGATTATGTACGATGTCATCAATCAAGTTGTCTTAATCCTCAAGACACCCGTATTAAATTTAAGAGGGAAGAGAGTTTTTTTTATAAATTTAAGCAACCTCTTCTGATTGATTGGTTAAAAGCCACAGTTTCTCTAAAACAGCCTCTAACTAAGCCGCTAGATAAGACTAATCTAAAACACACATTGCTTTTGTATAACATTCCAAAAGTTATTTTACTCTTTTTGCCTCCTTAATGAGCGTGATCTGTCTTTTTTACAATCTTTGTTCAGAATTTATTTTTTTCCAAATATAAAAACATAAAATTCAGCTCAGCTTCTTTTTTATTTTACTATTCCTGAATATATTGACCAACTATAAGTATTTTGCTAGTGCTCAAGATTTTATTGTAAACTTTTGTAATGTAAATAGCTAACAAACTTGAAAATTGGTGTAAATTTTAGAATATACCTGTTAATAATGTAAAAAATATATATTCTATAATGTTTTTGCTTGGCAAAATAAATAATCCAACACATACCTGCTTTTGTATTACATTACAGTTTTTATTTTTGTTTAACATTTTTTGTCTCTTTAATGAGAGTGACCTGATTGTCCTTGTTTGCAACCTTTGTTCAGAATTTTTTTTAAATATAAAAATATGAAATTCAGCCAGGCCACATATATTTCATTATTCCTTAGAATATGTAATGATACTGTTTTGGACCCCTCTAAAATATTTAAAAAGTCATGGATAAAATGTAATTTTCTTTAAAGTGTTATATGTAAAATATCATTTTAATACTTCATCCATGGAAAATCATGCGTTTTCAGAAATAATGTTAATGTAATACTCTTTAAACTTTTTTTTTAATCAATTCGGTAATATTGAAAAGATCTTATGACACTGGCTCCCTATACCCAATAGCCGTATATTGAATTGTTATCTTCTATTTTTTTTAAATTCTAAAATGACTTTTGATATTTAATACATGACCTTTTTATTGTACTCGAGTATGTGCCGTTAAAAAAATTTGCTAAGCGCTATCTAATATACTGGATTGTTTTAGAACACATTTGTTATGTGGCCGTGTATTAGAGCTTTCAAACCTTTGGTGATTCTCTCTTAACAATGGCTATTGCTGTGTTGATCCATTCAGGAGTGTTTTCTTTATTTTTGTTACCACCTTGGGATATCCTGGAACTCTTCCGGGACCCGTACTTTAGGAGACGGGCAGTTCCTGAGTTCGGGGGGACTACCTGCATCACATAAAATATATCTCGACATTGGAAAAAAGTAAATTAAAGTTTGACCACAACTTTAACATTTAGACCAAATAGCTATATTTAAATTAACAATATTATTTATAATTACATAGTAAATATACAATTTACTTTGCAACGAGTATTTTTCATAAATATATTATTTCGTTTATATTTAGCCAAATTGTTTATGTTCTTCAGAATATTATTGGTAATCCAAGGAATGTGTACGTTGTGTCCGTCTCCTAGAGTGAGATGGACTAAAGGTTAATACATTTGTCTAATTCAGGAAACTATCCCAGAGTTGAAAAAAAAAATCCTTGTACGATATAATATGTTTGCTTACTTTTCTTGGGCTACTCATAGATAAGCTTTTTATTTTATGAGGTACGTTGAAAGTCAGTTAGCTCAGATTATCATTGTAGATATCCAAAAGCTCTGATTGTGATCATTCTACCTGTCACTAAGGTTAACTAACCTCGAACAAAAACATTATCATTGGTTTGGTTCTAATTTGGTGATGTAACTCTGTTGTGCCTCACTGTTCACGTCTGCCAAGAACCCTCTCTACTACCTTCCAGTTGTTGCCTTATCTTCCTCGTAGGGCACCAGAAGCGGTGCTTAACATTGGTCGACTTGGCTGATTTGTTCTTAGCGTTCTCGCGAAGAATTCAGTGACCACAAAACCCTGG
Organism: Timema bartmani; assembly: GCA_902151455.1. Taxonomy (NCBI): domain Eukaryota; kingdom Metazoa; phylum Arthropoda; class Insecta; order Phasmatodea; family Timematidae; genus Timema; species Timema bartmani. The sequence continues at coordinate 18,525 of CABFWB010007111.1, read as the reverse complement.
TGCACCGCATGTCACAAAGGATTGAAAGATAAAGAGCTCACGTATAGGAATTGATTTCTTATACTATCTCAAGAGTATCAATATGTATTGCTTACGACCTGTATTTATTTCAATAAAAGTAAAAAAAAAAGTTTTCTTAGCTTAATTAGTAAATCGTATATTTAACATCTCCAGCACGTCATTTCGGCCTTATTAACGGTAAAGAAGAAACCAAATAAATAGACACGACTTGTGTATGATTCGAGTATATAGTTTAATTGACTAGCCTATTTTTAACACATTAAATAACCACTGTTTCCTTGGTCTATTTTTTTTACTGTCATACCAGATAGTAGAATTATCTTCTAAATATTTACAAAAGTTCTATATTCTAGTGTTATTCCAATATATTCTATTATCTTGTGATGTTCAAACTTGGAACTGGGTAACGTCAAAACTGCTTTTGCTAGTTTTTTTTATAGATTCATGAACGCCCGATGGTATTACGTGTATTTTATGACAACCACACGGTCTTGATATTGGATATCTTGTGTCAACTGATCTAGGTCTCCCACTATTTCCCCAAGCTAGTGCGGATACATCTCCTTTAAATTATACCTTCCTATTTCTTGAGTGTATTTAAGAACCCGCCTTTATTCTAAATACGCCATCAGCCTCGTATGGTCCTATAGGCAAGTGATGGTGGAAGGTTAGGGTTCAAATCTATACCTGGTATACTGAGGGCGTTAAGCTTACTTACCCCTTAGTTTTCAGTGGCTAAACTAGAAAGTGGACATAGAGCCACTTGTTTGATGTCAAGTCAGTTTCAGCTTTAGGTGGACGTCAGTGTTAATTAATTTAGCACCACGTCTTACTACTCGTTCGTCGTTTAATCCATAAAGGTGGGTACATTGTTTATATGTTAATCTCACAGCTTGTGACTGGAGAGGTCTAGGCACGAATCCCAGTTTACTGTATGAATACATTTTTATTATTTTAGTGCAATGTTCAGTGTCAACGTTTTATTGGCACAGTACTGTATATTTGTCTGGGCAGCCAAAATTAAACTTTAAACTTTGAAATAGCCAGCTCGGGGTGTTTTTCCTCGTGTTCATGCACTTGTTAAAACTCGATTGTAATGAAATCATGTGTTTTAGATAGTCTTCAATGCTAATTGTTTTTGGGTTGATTTTGATGTTTTTCTATTGGTTATATCTCCGGATGGCAAGTGGTTGTTTATGATAAGCTTAGAGCTTGATTTTGTTGGTTATGACAAAACCCAACCGTTTCATATTAATATGTGTGTAGTTTAAGGTGTAAATGTGACAAATTTACGTATGGTTTTGATAGGGTTTGAAGTGTAGGAATCTAATGTTGTATATATTCGCAATTTTCTTGTAATAATTGTAATCAGAGTGGGGCAGAACCCTTATTGACGTATGGAAAGCCACCCTCAAGATTTGAACCCGGACTTCATCGCCATGGAGGGGTTGCGGCTCTCAAGAAAGGGAAGGGCGCCTATTAGCGGCACAATTTTGTTGAGGTATTGGTTTAAAATTGGATTTGTTTCACCCTATGTCGGTGGTGAAGACCAGATACTCCCCACCACCGAGAAAAAAAACCCACAGGGAAGGCCAGGTCATTAGACCAGGGGCTAAGGAAAGGCTTTGATTGGTTTGGAATTGGTAAGTGGGGTTAGCAATCTTTTAGAATGTTCCTTTGGAATCTCTTTATCATGTTTGGAACGAGGAAGCTCCAACCAGTTCTTGAGTGTCAGTTAAGAGACATAGTTGTCCCGGGCGAAGGGTGACACAGTTCACCATAAATTCAATCAGCGGAATTGAAACCGTGGAAACTGGCTCGTGGAATAGCTCGAGGATTGAATCCTAAATTTCTCAAGGCAAATGCGGGTACCATGTGGTTTGGATGAACTAAATTTCCAGGTAAACGTGGGTACATCCACTTTATATTCTATCAGGGTATTTTAGAGTCCTAATATGAATAACTTTGAATCGCTTATTTAAAACGTTTAAAACATGAATATATATTACTTTGTTTGAGACAATTATTAATTATATTGAGTTTAAAATGTATAAATACCACATACCAACAGACATGAGATATGGATTGCTTTTTCACTCTGTCTTGTAGACATCAGATTATATACAGAACTCTTTGATTGCTGGGTGAAAGTGTTCTATTATTGGTTCAGGCCATTAACTCTGTGCATTTCAGCTCATCCGCGGATCCGTTTCGGTCACAATTCTTTGATTTGCTTTATCGTACGTCAATCTTCTGCTAAAACTAGTCATGAAAAGATGCCACGAATCTCTGAGAGGGCTAAGCCGAGGACTCGGCCCCAAACAGTGGCCCTGCCCAAAATACCCCAATCCTTGGGTAAGCCATTAATTGGTTAGCATAAAACAAAGTACAATCCATTAGCGGTACGATTATTGGGACAAAATTAGCCCATCCAGAATAAGCCCACGGGCTACAGGCAGGGTTGCTACAAGGGAATGGGTGAAAGGGGTATGGGGATTGGTAAGCGGTGGTAAACAAGAAAATGGAAAAATAAAACAAACATATTTTATTAAGAAATAAATAAAAATTGTCAGTGTCGTAACGCCCCAGCTTCGAGTACGTAACAAACATGTAATTGTGACGCCCGACATTGGTTGACTGGGTGGATCTTGCTACTACTGTTGATAATATAATCATAAGCCTAATTTAATTGTAAGTGTGTATTGTAACCCTACTGACCTATTTCATTAGTAATATTGTCACATAAATTTCCTTTATTAATGCATAATGACGCGCTTCAGTGACCGAATGTTATAAGGCGTCACTCTCATGTTAGACTGGCCTGCTGAGGACAGGAAGATTGGGGCTCAACTCCCAGTCGGGTTTACTGAGAGTTGTTTTTACTAAATAATTTACTACTTTCCTTCCAAGCAAGTGTGGGTAGCTAAGCTAGCCTCATAGTATAATGCTTCCTTCCTCATCCCAGCTCCATTAGAGTAATTATCATATTATATGCGCATAATCTGAAAAGGTAGTAAGACTCAGCGATAAAAAAAAGTAATGCTACTCTCACCTATTTACTCAAATATAAATCGTCCCTCATTATACCTCTTTAATTAATTATGATATCTTCAAATTTGCAGATTTTTTTTGCTTTCATATTGCTAGTTGTATCCATTGACTCCTAAACACCATTTACTAGGTATTAGTTAGTGATGTTATCACCAAACTGACCTGCATTACGGTGTGCACCAGTCTGGGGGTCTCTGGTGTGCTTTCAGGATTCCCGATGATTATTTCAGCCTCCGTGTTCGACTTACTCTCTCTAGCAGCATTTTGTTTCATCAGATACCTGTTTCATTGGTTTTGTTAAATACATAAATAATTTAGTTAGTATAAACACTAGTATTAGTTTGATTAATTTTTAAAATAAATGTAAAATAAATATTTATACTTTCTCTTAAAATGATAGCATCTTATAATCAAAAACCATACTCCGTTCATAGTTCATGATTCCAATTTAGTTTAGAGATAAAAATTATATACCTCTAAATGTTTCTGAGATCTAGTTATAGTTAAAACTTTCTTCTTTTAATCATTGACAGTAACCACATATCAACAACATACAAAATTGTAAAGTAATTTATAAAAATGCAAAAATACAAGCCGAATATTTTAGTAGTTTTATAAAATTAATATATTTGTTCGTTTTTACTGTCATAGGATAATAGGAATAAATCAATATATTGTCCTAGCACATTTAAATAAACATACAATTGTTTTTCTATGTATAAGTGAAGTAATAATGAAATAATAACCTAGCCTTTTTCTTCAGTATTTCTTGAGCCTCAGGGTAGTGTACGATACTCTCATTCAAGTCCGATTTGCTCAGGATGAACAGGTTGGAGAATCCCTTGGACCTACGCATTGAATACAAATATTAGCAGTAGAGAAAACTTTTAATTCTATTTTAGTTACTAAATGCTTCCTAAATCAAGTCTTATTTTAACTCGTTTCCCACTAGTTTTTCTTTTTAGAAACACGCTGGCTACTATCCGTACAGGCAATCCGCATATTTACACTAAATAGATTAGGGAAAAGGAAAGCAAATTTATAGAAAGATGTCCGCATTTGCGTGGGGGAAGAGTGGATAGCAATTGAGGGAAAAACAGCCTTAGTACACCCAATTGGACCCCGTCATCGGCCATCTAGTCTATTGCGAAGTGACGTCTTATACCAGGGTAGTACAACTTTTTTCATCCCAAAGGCCAAATCTGATAATCAAATTACGTCGCAGGTTGAAGATATAGTTAGTAATCCCATCAACTTAATATAGGCCTACACATAACAATCAATAATTATATAGGCTGTAAATGGTATTTTTGGTCGATAGAAATAGATCAACAACGGATAAGATTTTTTCTATTCGGTGAATATTATAAAAGTGGGAAGACATCATGACGGCTCATCAATAATACATAGTGATGAATTAAGTAGCCAAGCTACTATATTTGTTATATAGGGTTATAGCCGCATCTAAATAAATATAATATTCTTTAAATTGAAAAATTAAGCCTGTACACGTGAATTGAACCCGGGAATTTTGAATTAGCATGCCAATGCTATAAACACTGAGCGATCCAGGGTTCATCATGTGCCCAGAATAATTCTTCGCTTAAATTTAAAGGCAGAATTTGTGATGGACGTGCGGAAATCACCAGCTACATAATGTAGCTAGTAAGGAAATAGGTTTAGACGTGAACGCTGATAAAACCAAGAATATGATCACACAGAGAACACAGATTGAGGACGATAATTTAAAGATTACTGTCAACAACAAATCATTCGACAGTGTTAATTAGTTTAAATATTTAGGAACAATTTTAACTATGTCGGGAAATGCTTGGTCAGTAAGTTGTTTGCATCTTGCCTGCTGTCCAGGAATGTAAAACTCGGAATATACAAAACAATAACTCTACCGGTTGTTCTCTATTGTTATAAAACATGGTATCTTATCTTGCATGACGAAAACAAATGTGTTCTAAAACAAGGTTCTTAGGAAGATATTTGTTCCAAAAAGGTATGAGGATACTGGGGCGTATAGGAGGTTATATAATGATGAACTACATACCCTGTACTCATCACAAGACATTGTTAAGATAATGAAGTCTCGTAGATTACGGTGGACAGAACATGCAGAGCAAATGGGAGGTTCTAGAACCTTGTTCAAGGTACTAACTGGCAAACTCAATGGGAAGAGAACATTGGGAAGACCTAGATGCAGATCGGAGGTTCTAGAACCTTGTTCAAGGTACTGACTGGCAAACTCAATGGGAAGAGAACATTGGGAAGACCTAGATGCAGATGGGAGGATAACATTAGAATTGCCTTAAAGAAATAAGGTGTAATGAAGTGGAGTGGATAGAGCTAGCTCAAGATAGGGAGAGGGGGCAAACTTTTGTAAGTGCGGTAGTGAACTTTAGATTTCCTAATATCATAGAGTTCTTAGGAAGATATTTGTTCCAAAAAGGTATGAGGATACTGGGGCGTATAGGAGGTTATATAATGATGAACTACATACCCTGTACTCATCACAAGACATTGTTAAGATAATGAAGTCTCGTAGATTACGGTGGACAGAACATGCAGAGCAAATGGGAGGTTCTAGAACCTTGTTCAAGGTACTAACTGGCAAACTCAATGGGAAGAGAACATTGGGAAGACCTAGATGCAGATCGGAGGTTCTAGAACCTTGTTCAAGGTACTGACTGGCAAACTCAATGGGAAGAGAACATTGGGAAGACCTAGATGCAGATGGGAGGATAACATTAGAATTGCCTTAAAGAAATAAGGTGTAATGAAGTGGAGTGGATAGAGCTAGCTCAAGATAGGGAGAGGGGGCAAACTTTTGTAAGTGCGGTAGTGAACTTTAGATTTCCTAATATCATAGAGTAAGTAAGTAAGTAAGAATCTTTCAAATTTTACTGCCAAATAAAATTTTCATAGACGCTCCCAAACCTGTATTATGAAATATTCACGCACACAGACTTTCACAAAATAATTTAGCATTATATATATATATATATATTCTTATATATTTTTATTAATAAAATAAATGCATAGTAAAGTATGATTATATCTTTTTTAAATGAATATGTTTATTTTAATCATTATTAGCTATTTGACATCTGCAACCAAAGCTTTCCCTTTAATTCTCCTCCAGGATACTTTGAGGGCCACTTTCTCGGTGAGTGAGGGCCGCATTTCGCCCATAAACCACCAGTTGGACTGCCCTGCCTTAGACAATGTGACAACCGAAATGGATCTCATCAGTTATTGAAAGTGTGTTGAATATGTTTATAGGACTTTATATTCGATGATGAACTATATGTATTATACAGGTATTAATTTAAATGAGCTTTATTTTTGTATGTGCATCACGTTTCAGTAACCACAAAATAATACTTTATTAGCGGATGAATGTGGAAGGTAAACACCTAGGCCTGGATAAATTGTCCAAATTTGATTTGAGGGAGGGTGAGAAACAATTTTGAAAAAATAAACTTCAGTATACATGGTCGAGATTTGAACTCGAGCCTCTACGTCCAAGAAAGAACATATGAGGAGACTTATGCGTCTTTTCATGTGTTCACCATTATATATATTTCGCACTGCAGGGGCGGATCCAGATCATTTTCATAGGGGGGTCATAATTATAAATAACATAGTTTCTTACAATGCTAAATTTCTATTTAAAGCCGTTTAATAGTTTCTCATTCATATTTAATCTTATGTATGTTTTAAATCGTGGTCATCCTCCCTAATTTTTTAAAATCAGATAGATTTTTTAAACCATTTGGAGTTGACCTCCCTAAGCAATTTTTTGAAAAATGGTTCATTCTAGAAGCTATGAGTAGTCTTCGCCTTGATTTTTTTAAATAAGATTATTTTATAAGCCATTTAAAGTGTTTATCACCCAGAAATTTTTGAAATTTGGATGCCCCTCAAAGCTATTGTGATCCTCACCTTAGTTTTTTACGATAGTTAGATACCTCTAGAAGATAATCTTTGAAAAAAAAAATTTGAAAATTGAATTATTTCAGAAACTAGGCTATTTGGGGTGGTCCTCGCCTGAAAATTCTTCAAAATTACATGCATCTAGAAGCTATTTGAAGTTGCCCTCCCCTAGACATTTTTGAAATTTGGATGACCTTGGAAACTATTTAGAACTTTCCTCCCCTGACTTTTTGTGCCAGTTAGATGCGTCTAGTCTTGTTATTTGAAGCAATCACCTCCGCCAAATTTTTGACAATAGAATTCATCTAGAAGTCATTTGGAGCTTGATTTAAGGCCAGCGTTCAGTTTCATATTCGATAATATCAGAGAATTTAAATATAGCAAGGGGGGAAATTTATTCCAAGGAGGAGCAAATTATTTCCAAGGGGTCAGAGTCCCCTACAATTCCACTGCTCCTGCCGTCCACACATAATCTATATTCGGTATTCGTGGATTAACTGCTCTAAGGCGATTATTAGTCTTCTTTGACATGTGGTAGTCAACCGTCTCTATGCGGAACAATGTTCGTTACTCGCTATGCACGACAAATATTAGTAGGCCTACATGAATACTGATATTTTTTCCACGCTTGCGTGAGTCATATCTAACATTGATTTATCATGGACGAATAATACACGTGTGGAACCGGCCTAAGATGTGTCTGTGCGTAAACAGATAAAAAAAAGTGTATAGTTTATTTGTATTGTATTTTCTTTCTAAAATTTGAACTTTCATTTTGTTTTTTGTATTAACTTTCTAACTTTCACAGGGGGGTCAACTGACCCTTTGACCCTCCCCCCCCCAAACATGTCTTACTGTCATGTTTACCTGCTCTTAAATTGGCTTTTGATTTATTTTAAAACTTAGTGTACACTACGTTTACCATGAAAGTTATCAGCATTATCAGGACAAATTACATGATGATTCTTTCTTATAAGCTGTATCACATTCGAATAATGTTCATCTTTACAGGGTAAGTAAAGGCTACTAAAAATAGGCTAAATTATCATATCAGTTTGAAATTTTAATTAATATTTCTCACTTTAGGAAAATTTGTAGTAGTATTAATTTTAGAAAGCTAGCTACGTTTCTTTATTAATGCAAAAGGAAAAACTCACTCAGCATTTATTTTACTACATTTGATCAAGACTATGTTCCATTGATATATCATACAATTAAGTTATTATCAGCTAGCCCTACTATGTAGTCACCAGTTTCGCTGGCTACATGGTCTACACCCAATATTATTTCTGAGGGAACTTATGGAGAAAAGCTTTATCTTCGCTCTCTCTCAGTTAACTGTAGCCAAATCTCCTTGCTTTCAGTTATGTCGGAAGGTGGCGTGCTGGGGTAAGAAGAAACTACTGGTAACCTTGATTAACCAGCGTTGCGAAACTTATCTTATATTTGAGGGGAAATTGGCCACAAGAAAACGTGAGAATGACAACGCTGTTTCCCATTAGTAACCATGCAGCTCCCTCAGCGATGCTAGCCAGTGTAACGCGCTACTCTCGCATTTAACTAGACTGTCGATAGCGGAGAGATTCAGGTTAGAATCTTGGTCAGGTGTACTCAGGGTGGTTTCTCCAAAATGACTTTACACTCTTCCTCCACGCAAATATAGGTACACTTCATTTAAATATAATATTCCTAGTTCCTAAAACCGTTGGCGTAATTAGTAGCGTACAACCCGAACGGGTAGTAACACGCGGTGCTAAATTTAAAAAATATACTATATAGTCGGTCGAATAATCAAATAATATATATATATATAGCTTAAGAAATATGTCAGATTGTTTCAAAATATCACAAACAATTTCCTGAAATAATTTATTTTTAGTTTGCAGCATCAGCTATTCACATAAGGATGACAACTATTGTCATTTTAAACCGCTTCATATGAAAATTGTAGACACTGGCTATTTCGTGATAGCTACCATCAATATTTCAACAAATTTATCTAACTAATTAAGTAAAAAAGTATGACCAGTAAGGATAGGATCTATGATTTGATCTATTCGACCGACCATATAGTATATTATTTTATTTTAGCACCACGTCTTACTACCCATTTGGTTATATATGTGTATATATATATATATATGTAGACTATATATATGTATATACATATATAACTAAAAACCCTTCAATCAAACTTTTATTCAAAACAAATATATTTCGTTTTACTTTTGTTTAAATGATAGGGAAATCCCTGTCCATTAATATGTTCTAAATTTACTTATATTTTTTCTTCGCGTGAATATGTTCTGTTCATTGAAACGGTACTAGTTTAGTTTACATGTACTAAATTCAGCGAGGAATTAAATACAAAACCCTACCCAAAACGCAGCATTAGCGCTTGGACGGCGAGATTCAATAGTAAACAACGTTGCCATAGTAGCTAACCTGACGTCAGCTGTCCTCCGGTTCCCACCAGACAGCGCCAGCAGGCTGATCTCACCGAACACAGATCCCTCTGTGAGTGTAGCGAGAACTTGTGTGTTCCCCTCTCCTCCCATAACCTCCACTAGACCGGTCTTCACAATATACATCTCCTTCCCCACTTCTCCCTGAAAGACGGTCACCATAAACATTGCCAACTAACAACATTGATTAGTTAAATCAATACTATTAGCAACAGTATCACTATATCAATAACAAGGTAATCAACAATGTTGTTTAGTTTTATTAAAACTGAAATCAGCATGGTCTGACACGTTATCTCAGAAAGTAGCGTGTTTGTCTACTTAGATCAGGGTCCCAGGTTCAATTCCCTTTTATGGCTGACATGTTTATCATCTATGAAATGTGGGTTTCCACTTTCATGGTGATGAATTGATGGCCGAGGGCTGGAGGTTGTGTATGTTCTAGATTTAAGTTTGTTGATAAGTCGTATAGTGGTATAATGAATCGGTTCAAAAAGTACACGTTATATACTTCAAATAAACTGGGAAAAAATCAAAAGCATAGTCAAGACAATCATCAAAACTGTCTACATAAATATCACTAATATAAATGATTTTTTGCATTTCTGTTAAAATCGCCATCTTTAATATTGATGCTCTTCTCTGCGGAAAGGGAGATTAACTACCATGTGAAGGACACCTTCTTTTAAGGAGATCACTAAAATGATGTAGTTGTATTTGGGTACATCCTAAAGTCCATATTGTAAATATTTTTTCAGTAGGATAAAATGTGTAATATTTTTAATGGATTTAGTTGAAACCGTTTTATGATTTGTGTGTGTATTTTCATTAATAGGGAAGCTAAATACTACTTACTACAACCTGGTAATAACAACACTAATAATAATAGTAATAAAAATAAATGTTAGTCTGATGAGGATACATTGGTATTGACATCTTTAATTGAGTAATCTAGTCGAAACTGTTTTTTCTAAGACGCACATTCCCGGATATGCTTTCTTTGGTCATTTGGTAAATCAATTAACTAAATAGGAATTATATTAAACTGTATTGACAAAACACGTCAGTGAATATTATGCACTGCATCTATATAATAATCATTCAGACGGAAATACAATACATGACCCTTTTTTCAATAACCTCAAGTGTATACAATAAATATTTTCCAATCACATAAGAGATATTAAAATAAAATTAATTTGGTACCTAGCTAAAATGCATGTTAGTACCTTTCATAGTGTTTATCTTTTGAATCTGGATACACATTTACAAACTACACAAATAATCCTCTGTATTATTTCTGTTGTCACCCTCCCTTTATCTCAATTAATACAAAGCCTACAACGATGAATAAGGTATCAGTGGAGAGGTAGGATTTTTTACTGACTTCTGACATAGCATACTCAGTTTGCGTTAAAACACATTGTTTGTTGAAATCTAAGTTTAAAAAAATCTAAATTCAAGATGATTGCATTCTGATATCAAAACCTCTTTGTTATTTTGTGTATACACTTCGCTGAGTATTTAATTTCAACAACCCAACAAAAGAATCTTTGGGTGGGGGGGTGTATCGGATGGTTGGTCTTTGTGTTACACATCAGTAAATTGCTCAATAAATGTTTCTAGGACATGTGTGTGAACATATGTGTAGGGGATTTCAGATTTCCTAAGTCATCTGGTCATTTATTGAGATATGCCCTATGAAAAACTAGATAATCATGTCCTTACTCCATTGTTGGCATCACATTTTGTTAATGGGTTCTTGCAGAGCCTACAGTGAATTCTCCGATTTAACTTGTATGCAAGATAGCCAGCCACATATTTAAAAGATCGAACTGTAAAACAAATAAATATTGAATATTTATTTGTGATTATAAAATAAAATTAAAATGGTATATGTATTGTTTCATACTCATTAGTTCTTATTTATGATACCATTCATTTAATAGCAGAATATGTTAAATAGTAAATAGGAAAGCAATTTGAGATACCTGTTTATTTTTTATCTCACGTATCAAAATAATATTTATATAGCCTACAATCAGTTTACACTGAAAGGTGACATCAATACTTTAATGGACCAGACTATCTTATAGTTGTATTTTATAAGCTACACTGCTATATCATACTAGTTCATAAAAGGAAGCTTGCTACCTTTTAAGATAAATGGAGTGTAGGGTATATAATATGTTGAATAATTGCTTCAATAAATTTTAAATACCGGTAATTCTATTTTTACGTATTGGCCCTATATGATTAATTAAAATTTCGAACTGATTTAACTTTGATTAACAGACAGAACCTCCTTCAATGGTCGAATGATAAGGCAGGATTTGCAAACAAACGGCTCGTGAAACATAGCTGACTGTCCCATTTGTCTGAAATATCTTTAAATTATTATCCGGCCTGCATTCATATACTCACAAAAAATACAATAGTTTAACTTTAGTATTTACTACATAATTTTGAATAACAGAAACCCTTAGAACTATTTAAAACCATGCTATATTTTTGTTTTAACTTTAAATACTTGATTTTATGAATTTTAATTCACACCGGGAAAATACCAGTTTTTAAATTATTTCAAGTATACATTAATGATTTTAAATACATAGTTTAAAATATCTATTATAGACCTGCATTAGTGGCCACGCGGTATGCTATCTAGCCTTCCTCTATCAAATAAAGTCATGTTTTGATAGCGTCACAATTTGTGGAATTGTTTTATACGATTCTATATAGGATATTGTAAATTAAAAAAAAAGCTTAAGAATCAAAATCTAAACTTTGTAAATGGTCAGAAGTCAGAACTTTCGCCTTCATTTTCGTGAAAACAATATTAAAAAATATCTAACCACTTCTTAAATAAATTGGTATTTCTAAACGTCTGCAATTCTCCTCAGTGTTCCTTAACAAATAATTGCAGCCGATCAGTCCCCAGTCCCTTAATTAATAAAATTTAATTGTTTTCTTTGTAATGTGCAGTCAGAGTAATCTTATTTGTGTGGCAGGATTAGGGTACTTAGGGACGAGGGTTGGGGTTAAAGACGGGGGAGGGTGTTACCTGAAACTTGCTCGGTGACAGCCAGCCGACTGGTTAAATCGAGAAGCTCATCTTTTGTGTCTGCCTTCTAGTAAATTCGAGTTTAAAGTGAGTCATTTAGAAAATGCTCACTTGATTGCGCTGTAGTCACTGGTGATCGCACCTAGCGATCCCAACGTTGAAGGAGTAAAGCCTCGAAAAGGAGCACAACACGTTTAACCTGGCGGTTTTGGATCTGTTCTTTCCTTGTCTTTGCACTAGGCTAATTTAATAGGGATGAGAAAACTAGAATTTAGAAAAATGTACACGTGGAGGGAAAGTTGTACAGCATTTGCCAAAATGAACGCTTAGTGCACACTACCCTGACCTCCCTATCATTGGTAAACATGACTAGATAAGTCTGACATTTAGTCCATTTGCCCACCACCGATGCGGGTCTGTCTCTCTCATGCAGTTATTAATGTGCTCATACCACTCTTAGCCCCGCCATTTCTACTTGAATCTCTGAATATGTAACTATTGCAACAGTCTGCAGTGCTAGGTTTGGATAGTGCATTTATACAAGAGGAGATGATAGCTATCGGTACTCTTACATTTGTGTGTACTTTTATGAAGTCAGAGTATGTAGAAGGATGTATAGGTGGATATTTAAACAAACATATGTATAAGTCAATAAAGCAAAAGGAGGAGGGATGTGTACTAAATATTCCATGATTGCATGTGGGTAAGGGGAAATGATTAATGTTTAATAATCACTGTTATAGAGGCTCTCACATTCAAAATTTTCCGGGAAATCCCTTTCCCTTCTTGACCACGCAACTTTTTGAGTATAGCATAGTAATTAGTCTGTCTTTTAAATTTTCTCAGAATACGCCACTACTCTAAGTACTAACAACCTTTGTTTTAATTTTCCTTTAAACCGCTAAAATATTATTATTATTATTATTATTATTATTATTATTATTATTATTATTATTGTCACGCGCCTTGTGGCACATGTAGTTATCAGAATATAAAATGATTAATTTTAGTTTGATTCTATTAGCAATGCTTCTTCATAGTCATAAGCAGTTGAACGTTGCTGAACGTCTAGTTTATGAACTTCGCTGCTACTTACCTTGCGACAAATGTAGTCATTGGGAAGAAATATGATAGGTTTGAGCTTGAGAACTAGTTCCCTCAGCAAAGCTTCGTCACAGTCATGAAACAGTTGAACCTTGCTTAAGGTTTGGATGTGAACGTTAATAGCGATATCAGTCTTCATCTTATGGGGCAGAGTGTCAATAATGCCGTGTTCATCTGCACACAAAGGGCTTATTGAATTTAATAACTAACGATATTATAAAGCTAATAAAAATTGTTGGAAGTATTTAATAAATAGTTGTTTAAAAAAAGAGCCCTGTCTGGTAATATATTCTGTAGGTGCTGTAGTAGGCCTATAATTAATTATTTATCTAAACATTATGAATCATAGATTCCATGATACCTTAACAACTGAGTGGTATTAAGATCACAATAATGAAAAAGGCCTCGTACATTAGTAACCAAGTTTATTTATTTATTTATTTATTTAGCACCACGTCTTACTAACCGCTCGGGTAATATGATTAAGTACTAATTACGCTAATGGGTTAGGGATTGAGAAGATTGAATATAGATGAAGTGAACCCGCATTTGTGTGGAGGGAGAGTAGAAAACCATTTAGGAACCCCCTCCCCCCCTCCCAGTTCACCCGACCGAGATTCGAACCTCGATCTCCCCGTCCTCGGCAGCCGAGCTCAACACGACTAGCGCGTTAGCTAACTACGCCACCGAGGTGGGTTAGTAATCTAGTTGTAAATAAGGATGTGAAAAAGTATTGATACTTTACTAATAGCGATATTTTCCTTTCGATATTAGTATTTTTTACTCAATACTTTTACTGATATTAGTACTCACATTCCGGTATCGGATCGGTATCGAAAGAAACAACTTTCTTGTTATCTTCTCTCATGCCGGGATTAAATGTTTACTAGAGTGGACTGTGGAGGAAGAACAAATGACACTATTTCTCGACTTCCACTCATTTTCTGCAACTCTAGCATTTAATCTCCATTACCTAGCTCATCATAATTCATAGCTGTTCGTTCATCTTTGTTTATCAATACCTCCTGATGCCTGACCAGGTGGCAACCAGTCTACTACCCCTTAAGGTGGCCATTCATGATCGTTACACTCCAGTCACTCCACGCTATATGGAACACGGCACTCAAAAAACTGACCGTGAGTGTAAAATCTAAAGGAGATTTTGCTGGAGCTTGACAGCTTTCCGTTCTTCCTAAAATCCATCGCACTGCACCAACACTCAATCACTCCAACTGACCGTGAATGTGAAAACACGACGTGATGGAATAATGTCATGGCGCGATGGAGCGCTCGTGACTTTAATATGCACCAGTGTGTTCTGAACTTTGGCCGAGGAAGGAAGTGGACTTGTGTCGGCAATTATCACCTCAAGACGTTGGTGAGATATTGCAGTGACGTATTTAAGTTCTTCATAGCTAATTCCTATCGCAGAGATGAAAATTTTCCGCCGTGACGGCTTGTGTTGGAGGAGTTAAATTGTAGAGGTGACACCTAGAGCCTATTATACTTCAAAATATAGTGTGTTAAGAGGCAGGTGGTTTATAAAAAAGGGGCAGGGAAAGTGTAGATTTGAACCATGGAAGGTGGGGGGAGAGACAAATTTAGGGCCAACCTTAAAATTATTTTAGTTAACTTATTGATGATAAAAAATTGAAGTAGGTTTATTAACATAGCGGGTCGACAAAAGCTCGTATTCATTTGTATCCTTACTACTTTTTATAGCACCTCGTCTTACTACCCATTCGGTTTGTACGCCTATGTACTAATTACGCTAATGTGTTAGGGATGAGGAAGGTTAAATTTAGAGGAATTGCACCCGTGAAAGTGGAAAACTATTAGGAAAAACCACTATCAGTGAAACCAACTGGTATTGAACACCGATCTCTCTATCATCGACAGTCAAGTCTATTGCGAGAGTAGCGCGTTATACCGTGTGGCCACCAAAGCTCGTGTTATGATGTTTCTGGTGTTAACGCCCTCAGAAGAAACTAATCTCAAGTATAAACGTTGACATTTGGATATCTATCTCTTGATCACATTATAGTTCCATTTAACCAGTTGAAATTATTTGACAGAAATAATAATTGAAAATTTTCCATTTTGGAAAAATTTTCCGGAAAAAATATAGTGAAAATTTTCTATCTCACATCTCTACTGACGCCAAGAAACGAAGGGTTGCAGCTAGCCTTTCATGGGCACTGCTGCTCTGCTACATATTTGTATTTACCTTTTTTTTAGAGGTGTTACAATTTGCAGAAGTTTGAAATAGGTCACTTTATCCAGCCTCGTACATTTTCTTCAATTGGATGGTTCGAGGGCTATCTCATTCATCAAAGTAACGTGTGAGAGAGTCACCCGTTTACGTAGACATATTTTTTACCCATAGTTTTTGGGCTTACGTTTCTTCACATATTGGCAAACAGTCGCAGACATCAGTATGAATTCGTCGTTCATGTCTAAACTCGTCATGAATAAGCACTCGAAACAACAGACAAAGGGCAGGACACTTTCCACTGGTGCGAGGAATGTGGAGTGAAGTGATCGTGAATGACCCCCTTCACTCCAATCGTTCCTGTCACACCACTCTGTCGCCACTCCACTCTATTCGGAACGATCATGAATGGCCACCTTTACTTTATATATGAGCATGGTAATCACAAACTAAACAAAATAATATTTTGTAGAGTTCAAAGAGCTAAGTTAACTCAAGGGTGCACCAAACAGACGAAGCAGGAAAGTTTTTGTGCGTTTCGATACAGCTACTTACTGTTATCGATACTTTTCTTTCGATACTAGTACGGTATCGATAGTTTTCTTCCGATATTTTTAATGAGTATCCATACTTTACTTTCGATACCATATCCCTAGTTGTAAGGCTCGAAAAAGACTCAACATAAAATACAGGTTGTGTTTAGTTTAGATTATTGAGTTTAACCTGCTTTTAAA
The DNA here is from genome assembly GCA_902151455.1 of Timema bartmani. NCBI lineage: Eukaryota > Metazoa > Arthropoda > Insecta > Phasmatodea > Timematidae > Timema > Timema bartmani. The sequence goes on along the minus strand of CABFWB010007111.1, from coordinate 1,929 downwards.
CTAACAAGAAAAATAGCTAATGTTATCGCTACATACCCAATGTGTGTTGCTGCTCCCATGTAAAGGTGAACCAAAGCTTGATCCTCTCCTGAAGTTCCTTGGGGAGGTTCAACCGCCGCATATACTCCAGAGTTTCATCAACTAACTTCCTGTACTCTGTTTGGGAGTGGGTTGCGGTCACCACGATATCACGCATCTAGATTAGCACATAAACATACACAGGAAGTGATTTTTTCGTGAATATTTTAATATCTATAAGAGCGCAAGTTAAACATTCTCATCTTGGCGCTGAGAAATTTAATAGCTTTATTTTTGCATTATAAAGTGACCCCCACACTAAATTAAACTATACAGATTTTCTAAATAAGGATTTTGTAGGCACTATGGCATAAAAAAGAACTATTTCTATTATATTTTGAATGACTAGAAGCAAAAACACCACTTCTTCGTCACCCAAGCTTACTTCCAGAAACAGGGTCAGTAGCATGGGTATTGCTTACTTTGGCCCAGGAGATGTGGGTCCAATATTGACCGGGTGTACCGAGGATGGTTTTTACCAACTTCTCTAATCCTATCATCGTTACAGGTGAACTATGTGGGTCCAATATTGACCGGGTGTACCGAGGATGGTTTTTACCAACTTCTCTATTCCTATCATCGTTTCAGGTGAGCTATGAGTTATTCCCTTAAATCTGAGAGATAATTTCTATCTGATAATACTAATGCATTTGTGAAACCACGTTAATCCTGAATTGATCACAAACACTAGAACTATTGAGCTATCTGCGAGAGCATAAAATATCAACAACTGTATGTGGATATTAAACCACCCACCATTTTCTGTATTTTGGGTTGCTTTCAAATTGAATATTTGAAACTTATTTTTATTTTGACAAAAAAAATGTATAATCATAGTATTTTATCGCCTCTACAGTAATGCGACTATAAATATTGATTATTATTTCCAACACTTACAATTTAAACTGATTTTTCTTTAAAACCTATTTTAAATAAATAAGCTTTTCTTCGATTTCCTAGTTTTAAATCAAATTTAATTTAAAAATTATCAAAGCACTATCAACAATTTTAAGGAGACTAGAATATGTAGTAAGTTAGTTATGTACCTGTTCGATTTCCTAATGCTTAGTTAACTTAAATTGACCCCTTCCTAAAACGTTTAGCCTCCATAATAAACCTAGAGTTCTGTATAAATAGGAAGAAACCTTTTTCATAGTTATAAATGTTACTAAAACAATTATTTTCATATAAGTATACTTATAACCATGTGATTTCTCAACTGTTACTTTTAATATAATATAATATCAATTCCTATGAAATAATATAATAGTAAAGTAAAATATCATCAATGTTGACCGCAAAAATATGTGTTGTCATTTTATAAATAAAAAAGCTACTTCCTACAGAATCTAACCATGAATATACATATATCTGTTACCAACTGGCTAGAGAAATGAAATCACCACTTAGCCTTTCATGCCGGAATCACCATTAACGTTTCACATAACGTTTACGTAATTAATCTAAGGTTTCCCTCATGGTTTTAAATTGAAGCCATCACGAAGCAGTTAACATCATGTTCACTTAACTTAGGAGTGGTCTAGGGCAGAACTTTCACGTTACGTGAAGGTTAAGTTAACGGTACCACGTGTTCTGGCTAGCCAATTGTATGGGGAGCAACATCAACAAGGCTATCTAGTATTTCATGTGTTAGTTTATGGTATGCAGACAACGTCAACAATATAGTTTGTTTATCCGCGTATCGTGAACACTAAAGCTTCGTAGCATCTTATTACCCTTTATTTGGTATATCCAGTAGAGTTTCTATTGCAGGTACTTGTAGCCTAATCAGCCCTAAATCTCTGGGTCCATCTTAGTGAACAATTTGAGGCGACTGAATTGTATCTCCTC